>ML787596.1:482820-516812 GCA_009831015.1 Picea engelmannii | reverse complement strand
GATCCAGTTACTAGCACTAAGCTTTCAATTATACATCACATAGATGTACTACATTACTATCATTCTCCTCTATTTACATTGCCTATTTATAGATTACAAAATGGGCCTAAGCATGGGTAAAACCACGGGCCGACATCCCTTTCCCGTTACATCAACCCAAAACCCTAAAATGGACCCAAAAATAGGTCTTGCTTCCTTACTTTCTGCTTCACATTGTGCTCCTTCCTTGGCAAGTTGTTGCAGTCCCAAAAGTCGTCAAATATGACCAAGTATTCTTCGAAACTTGGTCAAGGGCCAACACACTTTTTCACCATTTTTACCCTTTTAATAAGTTAAAGTGACTTTATGAACTTAATAGTCACTTAGGCACCTTTTTAATTACTTACTCATTATCACCATTTTAAAAATAAATTAATTCCCACTATGATGACATTAAATAATTAATTAATTCCCTTTTTACCATTGACTATAGCCTACGGGAATCACTTTAGCCTATTTTTTCAATCTCTTGGAGAGCTCATTTGGAAAGGGACATTAAAATCATACCTTCCTGAGATTGCTTTTCCTAAAGCAACTACAAATTTGGATGCTGCAAGATCTGGTCACTTTCCCATGTGGCATCCTGTATAGGAAAATATATCCATCTGATGAGGTACTCTCAGATCACCATGTTTCACAACTTCCTCTCCCATACCTCCAATACCTCCTCAGTAACCAATAATAGTTTTCCCTCCTCATCCAATGGAGGTAACTCTACCAAAGTAGTGATATGTTGTCCTGGTGCCTTTTTGAGGCACGAAACATGAAACATATTGTGTATTTTACTTCCCTCTGACAACTCCAGTTCATAATCCACCTCTCCAATCCTTTGAATCACCCTAGAGGTTTTCTGCAGTGAATACTGCATGTATGGTTGTAGCCTCAAGAATACTAAGTCTCCCACTTCGAAAGTGAGCTCAACCATGTTCCTGTATCCATAGATAGTCTACTTATTTTGAGTCATCTGTAGATTTTCCTTGAGAGCTTTGAGGATGTCCTAGCTCTCCTAGATCCAATCCTTGGCTTTGGGAGCCCTGTTATCCCCAAATTCCAAGTCAACAAAAGAAGGAGGATCATAACCACATAATGCTCGAAATGGTGTTATGTTGATGGACATATGATAATTGGTGTTATAGCAATGTTCCCCCAAGTGAAACCACTTAACACATGCCTTCTATTGCCCATATACGTAGTTACGTAAATACCCCTCGTGACACTTTTTCATGATCTCTATCTATCCATATGTCTAAGGGTGGTAACTAGTGTTAGGAGTCAACTATGTGCCATCCAACTTGAACAAATCTTTCCAAAACGCACTAAAGAGCATGTTTTCCGTGTCACTGACAATATACCTCAGCAACCCATGGAGTATGAATACCTCCCTGAATAAAAACTCCACTACTTGTGTTTCCTTATATTATGAGAATATGGCAAAGAAATGTGCAAATTTGGTCAATTGGTCGTCCACCAAATATATGTAGTCTCTTCCCTATACCCTCAATAATGTTGTGATGAAGTCCATAGATATGCTCTCCCACTTTTTCTATGGAATGAGAAATGGCTATAGTAACCCCATAGGATGGGTCTACTATGACTTGTTCTGCTAACAAGCCACACACTCTCACACATGCCTCAATACATAATCTTTGAGGCCCTTCCAAGTGAACCTCTCCATGATCTTCCTACAAGTTTTAAAGTATCCCTGATGCCTTGCCAATGGTGTATCATGCATGGATTTCCTAATTTTCTCCTTCAATGTAGATTCTATAACTAAGTATATGTGGTGTTTGTAGTAGATGATGTCATCAACCACCTTATACCTGTCATCCTACACACTGTGATCCAT
The DNA here is from genome assembly GCA_009831015.1 of Picea engelmannii. Taxonomy (NCBI): domain Eukaryota; kingdom Viridiplantae; phylum Streptophyta; class Pinopsida; order Pinales; family Pinaceae; genus Picea; species Picea engelmannii. The sequence continues at coordinate 514,927 of ML787596.1, read as the reverse complement.
CAACTCACAAACAATTTTTTTTTTGCAATACTCCACCAAGAGATGAGATTTTTAATTTGTGGGAATCCCCACAAGTCAAAATATATCTGGTTTCCTGGAGAGAGCATCTGCGACTTCATTCTTCTTTCCTTTTACATACTCAATGTTGAAATCATATACCTGTGTTTTTCTAACCCATTTTTTTTTCTTTTCATTCAACTCCTTTTTCCCCAAGAAGTGCCTTAAGTTGTTGTGGTCTATCTTAACCACAAATTCTCCACCTACCAAGTACTGTCTAAAATTCGCCAATGCATGCATGATGGGGAGTGTTTCCTTGTCATATATTACGTAGAGTATCTCCAACTCTGTGATATTTCTACTCTCGTATGCCATCGGATGCCTCTATTTCATCAAAACTTCTCCTATCCCCTCACTTGATGCATCACACTCAAGCACAAAGGGCTGAGTGGAATCAAGAAGTGCTAGAACTGGGAAAGTGCTCATCACTTCCTTCATCTTGTCAATTTTTCTCTGAGCATCCTCCATCCACCTAAATGGCTCTTTCTTCTTGATATCTGTGAGTGGTGCAGCCAACTATGAAAACTCATTCACAAACCTCTTGTAGTAGCTGCAAATCCCAAAGAAACCACACAAGTGTGAAATATTTTTGGGCAGTGACCAATCTAGAATAGCATGTATCTTCTCCCTATGCACTTGTACTCCATGAGCATCAATGATTTGACCCAATTATATGATCTATATCATGCCAAACTTACACTTTGACTCCTTTCCACACAGTGCTTGTTCCTCCATGATGCTCAGGGATCTCCTCCAGATGCTCCAAGTGTTCTTCCCATGTCCTCCTATATATCAGAAGATCATCAGAGAAGACCAAACCAAACTTTCTCATTTTCTTCTTGAATATGTGATTTATGTAGGATTGAAAGGCAATTGGTGTGTTGGTCGACCCAAATGGCATGACCAAAAACTCGTAATACCCATAATGTCATCTGAAAGTAGTTTTGGAAATATCTTTCTCTCGGACTCTGATCAAGTTGTACCCCAATTTAAGATCAATCTTCGAAAAATACACTGCCCCATGCAAATCATCCATAAGCTCATCAATCTTCGGAATAGGGTACATGTTATTAATCATCTTCTTATTCAATGCTTTGTATTCAATGCTTTGTATTCAATGCACATTTGCATTGTGTCATCCTTCTTCTTCACCAACACTATAGAAGAAGTGAATGGACTAGAGCTCGGCCTGATGTGTCCCATCTCCAGTAGTTCCTTAATATCCTTCTCCATCTTGTCCTTAAATTTATTCAAATGCCTATAAGGAGTGGTGATCATATGTTATGCTCCTTCCTCCAATTCAATAGTGTGATCAAATCCCTTGTCGGACGGCCTTTCTAGAGGTATCTGACCAAAGACTCGGTAATGTTTACTCAGCAGTGTCTAGATGTCTACATGATATTGGTGGCTACTATCAGAGGTTTTCTCAGTAGTAATCAAGAACTATGTTGCATAAGTAACATCCCCATGTTTGAATATACCCTTTATCCATTTAGTTGAGACAATCCTGGGAGAATAATTTGAAATTCATCTCAAGACCACCTTCCTACCATATGTTGCTTTGAACTCCATCTCCATGGCCTGGTAGTCAACCAAATGTTTTCCTATGGAAACAAGCCATTGGACACCCAATATGACATTGGTGTCTTGCAGCTCAACTACATACAATTCATCAATCACTTTGTAATTTTCCAATAGTAGGCATAACTGTGGGATCTTCTGTTTGCAAGTCATAACACACCCACTAGCTACTACTACATCAAATCCCTCAAAATCCACCTTAATAATACCCCTCTTATCCACCAAGGCTAAGTCGATGAAGTTGTGGGTTTCCCCACCATCAATCAATACCATGACCCACTAACCTTGTACTACACCATGGATCTTGAAGGTGTGAAATATGGGGACACTCGATAGAGTGGCGATAGCTCCACTCTCGACCTCCTCATGTGGTTGCTCCTTGACTGATATGTATTTCTCATTTTCATGTACCTGCTATGCTTCTTCCTCCTCCTCATTATATAAGAGAACCTCTATATAATGTGGTTTTCCCTTGCCCATAAACTTGTGCCTAGGTTCCCAAGGACCCTTCCAGTTGAAGTAAATCTTTTTCCTTCTCAACTCATTATGAGTTGCCTCATCCAATTTCTCCTTGTTCCCTCTTTCTGAAAGGGTTTCTTATCTTTATTTTTCTGAGGAATGAAAGGTTTCGAGAATTTTTTGGTCTTTGGGACTGCATCCTCCATGTCTCATGTCCTGATAAAGGAATCCTAAAGAGTCTCGGGTTTGAAGGATTTTACCCAACCACACAGTGGCTCAGATAAACCATCTGTGAACAACATCACCAACCTCTACTAAGATATATCTGTCATTGTGACTGCAAGTCTCTGAAACTCAATGATGTAATATTTCAGTGTCCCAACTTGTTTTAGTTGTGCCAACTCTCTAAAATGTATCTTGAGATCATTTCTATCAAACCTTTCCATCAACTTCTGGGTGAAGTTCAGATAAGAGGTAATACTAGCATGTCCCAGAGTGACCAATCCATGGTACCACCAATCATGGGCCTCTTCGTCCAAATGCAATGTAGTGAATTCAATCGCTTCTTCCTCTGACGTGGTGTTAAGCTAGAAGTAGGTGTCCAAATTTTGAACCCATGCTAGATATGTGCATTTGGTTGAACCATCAAAGTGGGGAATAGTGATCTTCCCAATATTCCTCATGAGATCAATGTTTTATTGACCCTGATTAACCTCCTTTGGCATGTTCTTGTACTTGATATTGCAATAGTTTTGTAGTGACATGGCCACCTAAAAATCCTCACCAAGGTCTTGGTACTCCCTCCAATAATAATCAAAGGTCTCACCCTGACCTTCCCACCCTTGATTCTCTGTTTTTTAGTTTCCCATAAATTGAGGCATAAGAGGCTTGGGAATTATTCTACCTATGGTTCTAGTACCAACTTGTGTAGGGATATGATTGTTTCCACCCTCTGCATGGTTTCTAGTGTTCCCATTGGTTCCTCCTACACCATTATTTCCCCTATTGTGTCCATTAGTTCCTCCATTACCATTGTTACCCCAATGGTTTTGGTTTTCCTGGTTACTAGCAATTAATTGTGTCGCAAGTTGTGTCAATCTTGCTTCTCGTTGGCTAAACCCTCAAGGATTTTCAAATCCACATCCCCATTATTGTCCCCCGTGACTTCTTCTTGTTCCTCCTCTGGTTGGTTCTCTTCTACTTATTTTTCATCTCCTATCCACATGGATTAATTAATCCCCCTCAGGCTGGTAGGACCAAGGCTCTGATACCACTGTAATATACCATGCTAATTTTTTTTTAGGTTTTCTTAGTTTGTTTCTTAGTCAAAGTGTCAAGGGGTTGTTACTACAGTTTTTTATGTGGTGTGTTTATAAGTAGATTTTCCACAAATAGTTTGGACCCCGTTTTTAGAGTTTAAGAATTAAAATTGATAACAAACTATAATTGAAAATATCCCATCACACAGTAAAATGTAGAAATAAATCTTATTGCTTTATTAAACTAGATTTTGGACTGATATGAATGAGACAACTCACCATTTATCCTCATTTTTACAACAACATATTAAAAAAATACTTTCTGACTTGTTTATTAATATATTGTTGCCTGGAGATATTTTAATACACAAAAAAGATGTAAACATAAACATATCTAGGTTATACTCTACTACAACAATAAGATGGTAAGAAGAACAATAGTCTGGGATTAGTATACTTGACCCAAGTTGATACAAGTAGACCCACAGGGAAAATTCATCCTCTAGTAGCTAACTCAACCTCTACATTGAATAAAACATCCCAAAAGATGGATAACTCGACCCATAGAGAGAATGATGTGCCCAACAATGAGGAATCATTGTTTTGACCCAAAGATCAGCCCTAAGAACCCATAACTCGAACTTTGTAGAGCTATGTTGTCTCTTCTATAAATATGGTGCCTCCCCATAATGGAAAAATCATCACACAAAGGAAGAATCGATCTCCCAAAAGGCAACTCAACTCCAAGGTCAATAAATTCACCCAACAGAAGAGCATTTCTCCCTCCAATCAATCAACTCGACCTTATCCTCAAGGAAACTCAACACATAGTCCAAAAATGTAGCCACAACCCTTAATTTCCTTCTTCAAGAAAAAATCAACCCTTGTGAATGAAAATGTTACTACCAAAGACCAATAACTCAACCACATTGAAGCACGCTAAAGAAATCTAAGTGATTTTTTCCCAATGACCATCTACGGTGGATAGTCTCACCTCCGAAACCAATCTCAAAAGTCTATCTTGGGTTTTTTGTCCCAAGAGTCCAAAAGCCACCAAAATCTCTCTCAATTTGATTATATAAATTAGCAAGTGAATAATTATAGAGGGTGCCCCACATTCCCTTTTTATTCTTTCGTTGACCCTTTTTCACCATTTTTACCCTTTTAATAAGTTAAAGTGACGTTATGAACTTAATAGTCACTTAGGTGCCTCTTTAACATCTTACTCAATGTCACGTTTATAAGAATACATTAATTCCCACTGCGATGACATTAAATAATTAATTTATTCATTTTTTCCCATTGATTATAGCTTACAGGGATCACTTTAGTATATTTCGTCAATCTCATGGAGAGCTCATTTGGAAAGGGACATTACACTGACAGTTATTGACATCATGTTCCATGGATTTATATAACTCACAAAATGGAGTATGACGTGTCTCTTGATACTTCTGCAAAGTCAAATTGTGGGGTGGTACATGCCCCCACTGTCAACATATATCACACCATTTTGTCTATCTATTTTGGAATAGACTTGGCGTGCCCGTCGCCACATAATTCAGAAGTACAGGGAACTAGTCCCCACGATTCCCCTCAACATGAAACGTGGTACACCATACGTGCTCGGACACAATTTTTGTCTTGGCCATATCTTGCAGTTGCATCATCATATTGGAAATTTGTGACTACACCTATGCAAACTATGTCTTTCCCCCCCTTGGTGTGGCCTCCAAGCGCATCACAATCTCTACTAGCTTTTCTTGAGTCGTCACCTTTTGTTGGGTGAGCATGACTTGGATATGGGGAATCAACCCCGCAATAAACCACTCTCTATGTTGTATGTCCTGAACCTATAACATCATCCTATCCAAAAAAATCTTAAATCATTGGTCATAATCCCACATGGTTTCTCATTTTTTCTGCTTAATCTCCTTGATCTCACTAGTACACTGAGATTCAGACTTGGGATTTTGAAATTCCTTCAGTAAATCCCTCTTGATCTTTGTCAGAGACCTCATCTATCCCACTGGCATAGTGGCCTTGTATTTCATGTACCATGTCAAGGCTTTGTCCCTGAATGTGGTCTCCAACTACGCAATATTTGTTGCTTCATCTATGATCCACTTCACAGACTATATTTCTTCGCACGTGAACTAGTGTTGTTCTATGTCATCCTTACCTATTCCATGGAACATAGGTAGCCTCAGGGTGCTATCCTAATTCACCATTTTCATTCTCAAACCAACTCTTTCGATTTGATTGTTGGGTGTCAAAATCCTCGCTATTGATTCTCTCATGGGTGATGTATCACTTACTTAGACTTCTTCTTCACTCGTCTCTTCTCCTCTATCTTCTCCTACTCTTTCTTCTCCTCTTTATCCTATTCCAATCACTTCATTATCTATTTTTATTTCTTCTTGATTACAAATGCACAAGCAGGGTGGTTCAAATGGGGGATAAGTCCATCTCTTTCTGACATTTCTTATGAGGGGACCCAAAGAGTTTCCTACCTGTAGTTGTGCAAGACAATATTTAATCACCAATTATTCTCCCCATCCACTAGGGGAGCCTCCATCTTCCTCTTCTCTTGTTACACCTCTACTTTTCCCCTCATCTTCTTCCGAGGTTGCAACGCTCCACAACATCCAAGGGGCTTGGAATTCGTCACCTGGGCCCTAGGACTATTACTATTGTTGTTGTTGGCATCCCCACTCAACACCATGCCTATTCATGGGCCTATCTTCTATTTTTCTCTACTCTGGCACGGTGCATTCTTCCACACTACCTTCTGGTGCGATCTCTTTTCTATTCATCTTCGGCCTAACCCCTCATCGCATTCCCCTTGCTATTTTATTTCCACCTCTTTATTATATTTTCCTTCTTAGCTTAACTCTTCTTGCATATCTCTCGACTCTCTCTCTCTCCTCTACTCTTCTGGGTCCATCCCATTCCTCACCTCATTTTAACCAAATTATGAATCCTTCTCAACGAATCCATGTCCTCTCTCATTTCCCCCCTATCTTTTCACCCCCCCCAGTACTAGGGGATTTTACTCAACCATCTTGTCGGGCTCCATGCACATCATCCCTTTCTCAACGAACAACATCTTGATCCAGAGTAGAATCTCTTCTAACATTCATTTCCTCAGACCTTTCGCGAATTTTCTTTCATCCCCGTTGAAAGAATCAATGTACTCCAAAAAATATTCAATGATATATCCCTCATTTACTTCATAAAACCAAAAATCAATGGCCCAAGTCCACTTATCATACAATGCCTTCAATCTACCAAGAGTGGTTTGATCCCAAACCATAGGTTCTAAAGGCCACACAACAAAATTGGTATAAGTTTTCCTTTTTAACCATTCATATAACAAACAAGGAAATTCAACGAAAAACTCTCATGCATATCAATATAAAGATACTTATCTTTCCATCTCTTAACATTCAATCTCAGGCCCTGAGTTTCTCGCAAGGAAAAATCATGCTCCTTTACAGTTATCTAGCCTTGAGCTTCTTCCCGAGATGGCTACTACCTCATTTATTGACTTCATCATTCTATTACAAGACTTTCAGGTTCTGACAACGGAGATATCATGTCCTCTGTGGAGTAAGACCTCAAGGCTCTGTGCATGTAGTTGATTTACCGAAGATAATAAAAGAGAAGAAGAGTTGGTGGACGTAGCCCCACGTCGGGGGTGAACCATGTATATCCTGTGTTGCTATGCCTTGTGTGATGTATTGATGTGTTTATGTGTTTACTTGCTTAAGTAATTTGATATAGATTAATGATATATAGATCTGTAAATGGTTTGTGCTTAATAATATGGATGAATTCTAGATCTAACCTATGTGAATGTGATTAGTGCTTGAATAGGCTAGACCTGGGTGAAAATTGTGGTGCTCTGTAATTAAGGTTTTATCTGGGAAGTGAATATTGGTTAAATACTAATGAACTATAACTGCTAAGTGCTTTGTTAAGGTGTTGTAATCATAGATCGGTGTCCCACCTAAGGTTGCAGACATCTGAGTCCTGCAACCACCCCTGCCTCTACCTCGGGTGAGACGTCATCTGCTTCGTAGGTGTTGTTGAAAGGGTCGGTATTTAGGGTTTTGTTGGTGTGTTTTTGTAGAATTGAACCCTCGATCTACCCCTGTGCCAACAAATGGTTTCATTGTCGAGACCTGAAATTGTGATTGTTGGGAACTGAAGAAAAGAAAAAGCTATGTGCGTAGATTTGTTGCTTTAGTGCACAGTAGTCTACTTAACTTGTGAATCTTTGTGCTAAGAAGAAAAGTCAGATATGAAGAAAAGAGGTAAGATATGAAGGCTTTGTGCTTTGTAAAAGGTAAGAACAGTGAAAAGTTTTGGATGAAAAAGGAAAGATAAGTGGAAATTTTTGCTTCAAAATTATGGATCTAGGTATGTTTGATAAATTTTGTCCTAGCTTGAAAAGTAGGGCACAACTAGATGAAACAAGGTTTGATATGAGTAGATCTGATAGAAATAATGAAAGATATGTTATTCCTATGCATAGAAAGAATGTCTGGACTAACAAATGGATGCAGGAAAATAGAAAGTATTTTTTGCAGATTAGCTACCATGATCCTAGTGCGGAGTACAGGAAAGGTTGGGGATCATTTCAAAGAAAGAGAATATTAAATCTTTGTTATAATTGTAGAAGACCAGGACATCTTGCTAAGGAATGCCCTGGTAGAATACCTAGTTGTCTTTTTTTCAAGCTATGGATCATGAAGTTTTGGATTTCCCTAGAATGATTGCTAAGGTTGAAAGAATGAATATGAGACAAGAAAACCCTGAGGAAGATCAAGAAAAAAAGACCACGATAGAACCCCAGAAAGAATTAGAGATTGTATTACTGAAAATGAAAGAAACCTTGAATGATCATCGAAATATCAACTTATCAGAGATATTCAAAGAAAAAGATTGCATAGAAACAAGAATAGGAGAATTCGGCATAGACTGTGTTCTAGATGAGGAAACACAGATGAATACTATGACAGAAATAACCTGGGAAATTTTAGGAAAACCTGCTATGATTCCTTAATTAGGAGGAATAGGATTATTTAGAGGAAATATGATAACCCTGTGTGGAAGACTCACCCAGATAGTTATGAGTGCTCATGGAACTATGACAGAGGAAGATTTTGAGGTTGTTAAATTTATTGAGAACAATGCCCCATTTTCTATGTTACTAGGAAAACCCTGGATTGAGAGAAATCAGACCAGAAGAAAAGAAGAGGAAGTCCTAGAACAAAAGAAGTAAGAATTAAAATATTTCATGACTAGGAGGATAGCACACTTGATAGAAGAATAGGAGAACAGGTCAAAGCTATTTAAAACCAAAAACTTGGATGTCGAAGTTGAACGAACACAAGAATATTCACAAAAGAATGGAGCACCTAACCCAGACATAGAAGAAGTATTTCCCTTGAACCCTACAAAATAATCTCAACAGCATGAATTTACTATACCAGAAGGAGATAAGAATCAGAATGGAAAGGGGAATACCGAGACGAAGATCACCGGGAAGAAGGCTAGAAAACTTTGTAAGAAGAGAGCAAAGATAAAAAAGTTATAGAAGGTCCCAGAAGGGACTTCGCAGAGGGAAGGTTTGCAAAACTTGAACTTTGTCGGAATATCAGAACATCACAACATGGCACTTCGCCATGGTGGAGATATATAGTCGTTGAAATCATTACAACCGTTAGCCCGACGCCCAGAACGGTTAGAAAAACAGTTATGACCATAAATATCATCATCAGACCGTTGAGACCACGTCGTAATAGACAGAATTGCATTGATGAAGACCTCTTGTCCATTGGAGAAAGATCTGTTACATCGTTGTCTACTTATTCTGTCGACTATTGCACCGAGAACACTTTTGTGAATTGTATCCGAGCCAACAAGAAAAATCATTTCTACCGCGTTGTGTTTATTGAGATCGACACTTGTTCCATTCCTTTGAGCATTCATTCATCCACCTGAGTTATCCGATATGAGCATGTATGTTGGACAAGCTCAGCACCGCAGAGAAATTTTTTGAAGAAGTCCTAATCGACCTTATGGAAAAGAGAGTGATGTCCACAGGAGTTCAAGCTTCATCGACGTGAGGAGTAAAAACCTTCCCATCAACTTCTCGCAGATCCAGACCATCCCACATTGCAGATGAGAAAAGAACCAAGCACAGAGATGACTTAGTGAATGCAAAGTTAATCACGTTTGTTCTACCCGATTACATCCCGCCTCTAGTCGGCGCGATGAATCGTGACAGTGTCTCGAGAGACTTTGACTACACAGTCATCACGATGTACCTCTCGAAGGGGACACACGTAGTCACACCACAGTTGGAGAGGATTCCAACCTTAAAGATCAGTGACTATAATCTAGGGGACTGCAAGACCTACGACATGCTCGCACCTCGCAAGTACCTGAATAAGACAAAGGGAAAGAGATTGAAAATCATTCCCCAGCCATGGACCATGAACATCGTCCAGTCCACTATCCTTAATGTCATGAAAATTCCACACTTTGTAAGGCACCAGGAGGTTAACGTGTGCGTTAAAATCCTGTTGTCGGGCTTCCACGGTGGTTATTTATGGTTAGAAAGGCGTATTACCTTCGATTTGACTTTGATTCATAGGATCACCGAATTAAGCATGCAGAGACCCGACCCATAGGACTTCTAACCAGGGAAGGATGCAGACCGTACCCTAGCATAGATGATTAAATACATCTATGGAAATGAAGAGAAGGGTACGCAAGGCTACAAGGTAGCCTCCATTCAAAATGGTGCAGTGTGCCTCACTTGCCAGTTGATTGTTGGTAAACTAGTCCGAAAGAACAGACCTAGGTAGGTCACAGGGTTTGTGGTTGACCTCGCAGAAAGTGTGTGGAGGAATTACAGATGAACTGGTTGAAGTAATTAGTCAACCAGCTAGAAGTTGATCTCTATGAAGCTCAGGATCAAGGCTACGAGTTCCACTTTAGCTCACCGCTGATCCTCATCACGTTTACAGCTTGGGAGATGTTGGAAGGTGCGACCTTCCCGGATATTGAGTCATTCGAACCACTTGCTACGAACTTCACCATGCTCTTGTACTCGAGCAACATGGGAAAATAGTGGCAATCGAATGCAGTATTCCATACCTACTACCTACAGCTAAAAAGGGCTATCGAATCATTCCCCTTGATGACGTCAAACACTCTGGACAGGTTCATACCCCTTATGAAGTTTCACTCAGATAGGCATTTCATATACATCACCGCACACATAGATGAGAATAAAGAAGAGATTCAGTCATACTATAAGCTCACCAAGGAGGACCTGGAAGAAATCACTAAGGAATGGCCCGCAGAGTTCCTTATACCAGTCGCTAAGGTAGAATTGTCTGAACCAAACCTCATTGGAACCCCGGTAGTTACCCGTGAGGAGTATAATGCACCTAGCAGTAAAAAATGGAAAAAGAACGAATATGTACAGGAACTGAGTAGCACCTCAGAAGAGATTGCCTCATATTCACCTGGCAGAGGAGGAGGTGACGAGGTGGACAAAGAGGAGAAAGAAGAAAAAGCAGGGGACGAAGATAAGCAGGAGCAAGGCAAGTAACCCCACCACAGAACCCCCTTGATGATGTAGATCCATTGAAGAAAAGGAAGGTTTCCCCCACGAAACCTACATCGTGGAAGAAATCCAAAGCAAGCAAGCTGAAGCTTCAGACTTTACTCACGATCGATGAATTTGATTTCATAATCGTAGCCATATCAAATGTTTCGCAAGAAATATTTCATAACAACAAAGCTAACCAAGAAGCCTTGTATGACCAAATCGCGACAGAGATAAGAGGGGTACAGTAGTCCCTTCACTCGAGCCACGCAGTATCCATTGCACCCCCACCATCAGAAGAACCAGGGTCAAGAGATGAGCATGCCCAACTCCGCAAACTAGCTGATGCAACCGAAGCCCACCTTCGTCGAGTGCAAGAAGAGAAAGAACAGGCCAAAGTGGCCCTGAAGCAAGAACAAAAAGAAATGGTAGAGAAACGTCAGGTTGTACAAAAGGATAAAGAGGACCTTCAAGCCAAGTTTGAAGAAGAGAGAGCGCATGCCAAGCAAGAAAAAGAACAGTTGCTCACAGAACATCAAGGAGTCAAACAAGTAGTCGACGGAGCACTTTTCTCTGTGACAAGCTTAGAGACAAAGGCAGAAGACCGAGTGGATAATCAAGTAGCTACAGCAAAGAATAGCAGCCTTAGAGCTTTGAACAGTGCCCAGCACTCCGTCCGATGTATGAGATCAAAGAGAAGCAACTGCTTGAAGCGCAGTTGAAAGAATCAAGGCCCTCACCATGGAATGTAAACAACTAAGTGATCACAGTGCCCAGACTTATGAGCGACTCACTAAGGATTATGAATTAAAGGCACTGGAGTCACAACTCCAGGAGGTAAAGTAGTAAGCAGAAATAGTACAGGCACAGTTGAATCCCCTGTCAGCAGTCGAAAGGATGAAGCAATCCCAGGAATAGCGCAATTCCCAAAAGAAGGTCCACACCATTTAGAGTAGAGTAATGGAAGTGACTTTGAGACTCAAACCAATTCAGGATGAGGCTTGCCAACTATTCGCAGAGATTGAAGGACGAGGAATAGAACTGGAGCAAGTCATCATTGCAGCTAAGCAACGCTTAGAGGGACTTGTCAACGAAGCAGTAATCCAAGAGTTCACAGAACAGGAGGTTATGGCACAACAACAAGTCGAAGCAGCTTGAGCCAAGCTTGAGGCTTTTGAAGCAGAGCTACCCATACCAGAGTGACTCGAGACGATTCATAGGTGAGTATCGGGGGCCTGTTGGCCCTTGACCAAGTTTTGAGGATCCTTGGTCAGATTTGACCTAATTTTGGGACTTCGACAGGCTGTCGAAGGAGGAGTGCAAGTCAAATTAGATATCACGGGATCTCGGCCCCTTTTTAAGGTTTTTTGGGTTGTGGGCTTATGTAACGGGTATGGGGATGTCATCCCATGGGTTTACCCATGTTTAGGCCCCTTTTGTAATGTATAAATAGATGTCTAGGTGATGTAAGGAGATATGCATCTACATGATGCTAGGTGCTAAGTGCAAGTGGTAAGTGTAATTTCTTTGTACATACTATGTGGGACTTATAGAGCTAAGTGAAAGTGATTGTAAGAGACTATGGAAGGATTTGTGTTGTAACTCGGGGAAGGAGGATCTAACAAAGTGCATAGATCTCTTGTCCTCTACAGAGTAAGACCTCAAGGCTTCGTGCATGTATCTGATTGACCGAAGATAATAAAAGAGAAGAAGATTTGGTGGATGTAGCCCCACGTCGGGGGTGAACCACGTATATCTTGTGTTGCTATGATTTGTGTGATGTATTGATGTGTTTATGTGTTTACTTGCTTAAGTATTTTGATATAGATGAATGATAGATAGATATGTTAATGGTTTGTGCTTAATAATATGGATGAATTCTAGATCTAGCCTATGTGAATGTGCTTAGTGCTTGAATAGGCTAGATCTAGGTGAAAATGGTGGTTCTCTGTAATTAAGGTTTTATCTACGAAGTGAATACTAGTTAAATATTGATGAACTGTAATTGCTAAGTTCTTTGTTAATTTGTTTTAATCACAGATCAGTGTCCTAGCTAATTTTGCAGACATCTGAGTCCTGCAACCACCCCTGCCTCTACCTTGGGTGAGACTTCATCTGCTTTGCAGATGTTGTCGAAAGGGCTGGTAGTGAGGGTTTTGTTGGTGCATTGTTGTAGCGTTGAAACCTAGGTCTACCCTTGTGCCAACATCTTCAAAACCTTGTTAAGAAAGGATGTTGTAGGCCAAGCATAAGATATAGTGTGGCAATGTATGATAGCCACAGTATGTCCTAAAACTTCCTTGCAACATTTCCGCAGGTTGTCCTATAGCCAGGGTGTGGTGGTGTTGAAAGACTGAGAAAATGTCGAAGTTCACAAAGTTTCTAGAAGGGACTCTTCTAGAATGTGAGGTGGAACCCCTATGGTTGGGATCCTACTCGCTTCTCTGATTTGGTGGGATCATCCTAATCTCTTTAACCATCTCTCTTTCTCCTATATAAGAATGGGTTTCTCATGGAAAAGGTTAAGCAAACAAGTAAGCAAGGAATTAATGAAGGAATAGGCTGAGAATTATGTGAGGGATTCTATTTCAATTKATTCTTGAGGTCTTCATTGGTCCATCAAATTATTGTGGATCTTCTWCATRCAAGTTTGGAGCAAGTGTGTGTGTTGGAGAAAAGGGCCACCAAAAGGGAACCTTGCAACATCAAGGTTGTTTGGTTGTATCTTCCACTTTTACTTAATATAATACAGTGGCATGTTTCTTTCCCATAAAATCATTCTCATTTTATTACATGACTCCTTGATCACATGTGTAAGTTTTCATTGAATATATTATTGTTGCTTTCACTTTGGTTGGTTTGTGTTTAATTGCAGATCCAATATCACAAGAGCATCGGAGAAGACCAGGGACAACAAAGATACAAGGAAGCGATATTCAAAGGTATGTCACTCATCTCTTGTTTGATAGTAAATTCAATGATTAAATCTTAGGGAAAGCGTCATGTCCTGTCTTGTTTTATTCTAGATTCAAGTGGATCTAGGGAGATCAGTTTATGTTTGCATTTACCGATTTATCCAATAACAAAATTGGCGACCATACTGGGGAACTTGTTTTTGGTTTTTTGTTGTCCACTTGCCTTTATCCTACTTCCTTTCATTTTAATCCAGTCTCTGAGTCTGTGGGGGATCCATCTAGACTCTCTGGATCTGAAAGTTCATTTAGACTCTTTGTCCTTCTTCTAATTTTTCTTTTTTTACATAAATAGTTGCAATGTATCCCATATGCATCTTGCAACGTCCCTGGATCACCGCACCCTACCTGTTTAGACCAGTGCGGAATCTCAGCATCCTATCCCATAGCTAGCCTGCGGAAACCTCAAATCGTCGCATTGTACCTTAATGTTGGGTTGCAACGTTTCCTGTAGAATTTATTGGATTAGGTCTTTTTGTCTTTTGTCACCCATTTTTGATTTGATCACCTGGGAAGAACTTTTGGTACCAGTATCTGACTGTTTTCTGAGTTTAATACTTTTTGTTGATTGGTTTTCAGGGACTAAAAACAATTCTTCATCATTTTACAAGTTTTTAATTCTTTCTTTTTGTCAACAAGGACATAATCTCTGGATTTAAATCTAAGTGCTTGATTGATAAAATTCGTTGATTTGATCTAAAGTTTTGGATTGTTTTACATTTTCTGGATTGTTTGTTGATTGGAAAAATATTTTTTTTTGCATTTAGCGAAACACTTTCTCGTCATCTTCATTTTTATCTTCATTGAAATTTTGATTGGGGTATTTGTTGAGTGTATCTATTTTATTTGATTACTTTTCCTTTCTTCATTATATCCCTTACTTGGTTTTGGAAAGGAAGAATTAAAGTCATTTATTCTTTTTAAGTAATCATTGATAATAAAAAAAAAATCATTCAATTTTTTTTTTACAAGAGAACAAATTGGCAAATTTCATTGCTTATGATTGTTTGAAATCATGTTCATTCAAGAAAAAGAAATTACATTTCGTAGCTTTCGTGGTTCCGGAAAAATAATTTCTCCCTACTGTAATTAGAGTTCATTGAACTGAAACATTGCATCATTCATCTCTTCTTTCATATTATTGGGTGAAGATCTCATACAACATCAGTTTCATCTCCATCTCCCTCTTGCGTAAACAACAGCCTCTAAAACACTCCGTAATTTTAAAATTTAATGAGTAAATTTTATTTTCTAGGGCTTTTTTACACCAAAATTAGCTAGGCTAGCTCTTTGGAATAGGTTGTGAGGCACACTCTCCAAAGCATAAAACACATTGTAGCATCTTGTGATAGGGAGTGTTCAAATCCACTGGCAACATTTTGTCCTGGGAAGCCCTTCTCACACAAGGGTCAAACCTGAGGTCACATTAAGGCTAGCAGAGTTACTCACCCTACTTTGTTGGTCTTGGTGTAGAGATTTCACATATTATGGGGTTCACTTGAAGGTATACCCACAATTATGAGTGGAAGCCTTTCGAGTTGATTTCGGGCTAGATACCATGCCCTTGCGCATGGATCAGACTATCGAATGTTTCCCCAGGCATCACTGTTGTTCTTGGTAACCATAGTAGCCTATCTCTTTATGGTCTTACATGAGGTGACTGTGGAGGGGAAAGTCTTCACGGTACCTGGAATCGACGTTGGCCAGACTCACTTGGGATCCTTGGAGGGTATACCCACGATTATGTGTGGGAGCTTGCACCAGGGTGTAAGTCCGTTAAGCAGGTCATCAATGTAACTTTTCCACCCACTCTATCCTATCCCCTTCCTGTCTTGACTTCACGACGCTGGATTTCATCACCAACTAGTGACTTCTAAGTAAGCAGGTTTGTTTGCATGGTTTGATTTCTAGATTTTATTAGTGAGTGTTGTTTGTTTCCGTAGTTGGCCATAGATTTTTTCCATAAAATATTTGGTTCGGCCAACATTGACCCTCCATGCCATTCACGTAGGATGCAAGGGCTACCCCTGGAAGATCCGTAAGTTTATATCCCTTTGCCTCATAATTCACCAGAGGGCTCTCCCGAGTAGAGAGAGGTTTAGGACACTGTAACCTCACGAGTGGAAAGTTTCGACTCTATAGAAAATTTCCAAATTATTTCTAATTCTCTAGAGGTTTTCCAACTTCCTCCTGGATACGAGGGACGTATTCTCTGGATGAATTCATCAGGAGACCTTGTTGTTTACAAATATGGAATACCGACTGGACCCCATACAAGCCCTAGAGTTGAGAATCCCCTTTTGTATAGTGACATATTTGGAAACCCGCCTCGCACAGTGCGGGACCTTTACGGCAACTTGGGGGCGGGTCCTGATTCGTCTGTCGAATCACAACTGCCTGAAATGTCTGTTACCTACACGATACCTTTAGACCACTTTTTTGGTACAACTAGAAATATCATCGTCATTCCAGACACACAATCAGTTGGTCCTAGCTCGACTTTTTCTCTCCAGATGGCCCATTCTACTATGGTCCCACACGCTACAACTATTCCTACCAGGAATGTGGTGGTTAAACAAGCTCCCATTGGCACACCACTCTCTTCTAGACCTATCACGTCACTTCCTCCTAAGTATCATGCTTTGAATCCTTCCATCGTCGTCCCTACCCAAGTTCCATCCGAATTTTTTGGACTTTTTGTTCCACCTGGGTACAATGTTGTTGTTGGTTTTGTTTCTACACCTTCCTAGGTCCTCTCTAGAGGGTCTTATCCACCTTTTATTGGGGGATCTATCCCTAGTGGCTCCAATCCAATTGGCATCACCCATCATCCATTCACTTTTATTTACCATATTCCCATTGGAGGGAAATCTCACATTGAGGGGCAACCTCAATTTGGGGTGCAACCTCAGACTTGGGCACCACCATACATTGGGGGGAAACCTCCACTTGGATAACAACCTCAGGTTGGACTCTATAACCCACTGTATGGATAGAACACACCAATATCACTAGCCCAACTTTGGAACCTTCTTGCCCAAGGAAATCCACAATCATCTGGGGGAAAAAAGCCTCAAGTCAACGCTTCTGTACCCCCTCACTCGGGCCAGTCATATCCTGGTTCTTTGAATCCTACTTGGGGTCTGAACATTCGCTCTAGTGTCCCTTTTCAAGGGAACATCTCTAATCAACCCAACCCAATGGGCTATATGCCTCCAAATCCTCCACGGTAGAATCTGTCGGGACTATTCACTTACATAAAAACTACTTACGGTCCTACTGCTATACCAACGGGACTTCCTCCCCAAAGTCACCAGTATCCTCACGAGAATAGACAGTTTCCTTTTCTAGAAAATTTGGATTTACCTAACTTGTCTAGAATCTTGAATGATCCTATCTTACATTCTCCCCATTGGCCCGTTATATCAGCCAAATTAATGTTCAACATTCCCAAGTTTGATGGTTGACTAGGAGAATACCCAAACAATCATGTTATGACCGTTCACCTTTGGTGTTCATCCAACTCTTTGATGGATGACTCCATTCGGTTACGAATCTTCCAACGAACTCTCACGGGTTCGGCTGCCAAGTGGTACATAGAATTACCGCGAGGCTTCTTTAACGACTTCAACACCCTCGCCATGGATTTTCTCACACATTACCAAATACCAATCCGCTATGAGATAGGAACTGAGATTTTAAGTTCCTTCAAGCAATATTCTTCCACTCACATTTCTGATCACATGCATGAGTGGAGACAGAGGAGACGCTTGATCAAAATTGACATTCCTGATCAGTTATTGGATGAATGGTTCACCATGTCATTCATCAGTAAAATCGTTTGTGATATTTCCACGGGTGGAGTTGTCACTGAAGAGAAGGTGATTAGTCACGCTCAGTACCTATATCTCGTTTATTCACAAATGGACACTCTCTACGACTTGATCCCTGACTCCCCTCGCCCTTCGACCATAGCTACCTCAAACACCCCAATAGCTTCTCATGTTGTTGATGGTGTGATTGGAACCGTCCATGCTGATGCTAAATCCACGTCAGACACTCATACCAATCCCAAATGTACTATTTCTAATGTTCAAAGTGCTCTGAATCTTACTCCTTCCACCGACAAAACTTTCGAGGTTAATTTAGTTCAATCTACCCCTGTCAGCAAAAACAAATCTAAAAAAGGAAAGGGTAAGAACAAGAAAGATAAAAATAATAATCCGCAATCCGAAAAAACCAAGACATCGTCTTTTGATGATAAGGATAATCGTAAACCTTGATATCATTGCCTTATCTGTGGTGACGATCACTACACGAAATATTGTCCAAGACGTGTCAAGGTCACTAAGTTCCTTCAAGGGATCAAGAAGCCTCCCACACCTGTCGTTTTGTAAAATCCTTTCCCTTCTCAACAGCAGGCCCAATTGGTCATTCATGACCAACCCTCTCCTTCCACCACTTCGTATGTCCTTATGTGTACTGGTGATTCTACCAAGAACGACGTTGCAATCACTACTCGGGCCAAAGATTATTCTCCTTCAAAGGACAAAGTTGATGATTTACCACCTTCATTGGTTCAATCGCCTCCCTCAACTTCACCTTCCAATGGTCCTCTTCATCTAAAACAACCAGGTCCCGATACAGTTCTCTGACCTCCTCCAAAGGGCGTTGTTCGGAAGTCTTCCTTTAATCCTCACGTGCTTGCTACTCAAAACTACAGTATTGTAGAAGACCTTGCGCAAGCACCCTCTACGATGTCAGATCTCGAAGTCCTTCAAAGTTGTCCCGCTCAATGGAAGGCACTGTTAAATTCCATTGGTGGAATTGATCCCACAGATACGAATTTGATAATCTTTGACCTGAAATACCACATTCCAAGGCTACCTCCTCAGTTAGCATTTTAGTTTCAAGTTGTTGTCGAGAATAAGAATATCTGTAGAACCGTTATTAATGAGGGTGCCTCGATGTGAGTTATGTCAGTTACTTGTTGGAAAGCCATTGGCTCTCCTCCTCTCACTGAATCACAAAATACACTTAAGGCTTTCAATGGTTCTAGTTTTAAACCCTAAAATGTTCTTCCCTCATTGTATATTACATTGGAAGGAAAATTGGTCAATGTCGAGGTCGAGGTATTTGATTCGCCTCTTGAATATAAACTCTTACTTGGTCGTAGATGGATTGATACCATGTGTGCAGTTGTGTCTACACTTTTCCATGTGTTACGTTTCCCACATCAAGGAATAGTCATTACAATTGACCAACTAGCCTTTTTCAATTTTGATTCCTGTACTAGCAACGTACCCTATATCTCGAAGACACCTCCTGGGTATGAGAATGTCGGTGTGGGTCTTCTGAAAGATTCAACTTTGATGGGTACCTTCCCCATACCACCACCCGATGTTCCACCTCCTTTTGTCGCCTCAATCAACATGATTTCCACCTCTGTCCGCCAAACCCCCGCGTCTCATGACTCGTGGATAGTACCTGATCCTAGTGATTATCTTCGCTATGGCGAACAAATGCCCTTAATTCCAATTGAATCTGCTTATCAAGCCATTCAATCGGCAACCCCTTCTACACCCTCTCTCTATGATTCATCTCCTGATCCATTTCATGTGATTTTTCCTACCGACAAGATGATCATGTCAGTCATGTCCATGGAAGACACCCCATGGGACGATGGACATCATCGTTCCATTCTCTTCCTAGAACAACACAACATAGAGAGTTACCAATGGATTTCGACTTTGTCGACCATTGTTGACATTTCCTATGTTCTCGAGTCATCCCACAACATGATATATGAAGGGAACCTGAGTAATATCTCACCCATCGTTCCTCTTGACATATCCATTAAACCTGGAGTCATCGAAAATGTTCACATCGAAGCCTCATGTTCCTTTGATAAGGTCATCACTTACAAAACCATTTTTCAAGAATTTCATGACATTTTCGCTTGGAGCTACAAAGAGATGTCGGGTATTGACCCTGATATCGTTGTGCATGAAATTAAGACCTACCCGGATRCTAAACCTATCTGGTAGAGATTTCCCCCAGTCCACCATCGTAAAGCCGCTGCTATCAAGCTCGAAGTTGAAAAACTTCTTAAGGCTGGCTTTATCTATCATGTGGATTTAACCAATTCGGTATCCAATCTAGTTTCGTTCAATAACAAACATGGCATGATCTGTGTATGTGTAGACTATAGGGATATCAATAAATCTTTTCCTAAGGACAATTATCCAACCCCCTTTGTTGACCAGATCGTCGACGATTGCGCTGGGAGAGAAATCTTCTCCTGAATGAACGGTTTCTCCGGCTATAATCCGATTAATATGTTTCCCGCGTATCAACACAAGACTGCTTTCATTTTTCCTTGGGGTACTTTTGCCTAACGGAAAATGCCTTTTGGTTTGAAGAATGCTTGTTCAACTTTTCAACGTGCCATGTCTTATTATTTTCATGATATCAAGCACATCATATAGTCGTATCTCGATGATCTATCGGCGCATTCCATCAATCGCCATGATCACCCGGCCCATCTCCGAGCCATTTTCCTTCATTGTCGTTACTATCATATACGTTTGAACCCACACAAATGTGTTTTTTTTGTGGAGTCTGGCCGACTTCTAGGTTTTATTTTGTCACTTCATGGAATTAGGGTAGACCCTTTGAAGGTTGAGGCTATTCTTAATCTACCTCTTCCTTCCACACTACACCAGCTTCAAAGTTTGCAAGGGAAAGCAAACTTTTTGTGTCGATTCATTCCAAATTACGTCGAGTTAACACAGGGTTTTACTTGACTATTGAAGAAATGTTACGAGTTTGTATGGGACGATACCGTCAATAAATCCTTTGAAGCCTAAAAACTTTCCTTAACTCGTACACCACTGCTTTTCCCACCCGATTATAGTTGAGACTATTTCTTCTACCTCACAACTTCAAACTCTACCATTGCATTAGTTTTAGTCTAAGAAGACTATTCGCATGATGAACATGTAATTTACTATTTTATTCAGAGTCACATAACCACCGAAGCCAAATACCTACATGTGGAGAAACTAGCCTTGGAAGTTGTCCAAGTTGTCCATCGTTTTCATCATTATATCCTATTACGCAAGACCACTGTTATTTCTGATTGCAACCCTATGCAACATATCCTTATGCGCCAATTGCTAGGGGGAAATTAATCCACATGGATAGTGATTCGGCAAGAGTTCGACTTAGAGTTTGAACATGCTAAGTCTAAGAAATCTTTGGTATTTTCCGAATTGATATGCGACCTTCCCTCGACTGATACAGCAAATGTGGCAGAGGATTCCTTACTTGATGAATCCCTTTTTATGATCAGTTCATATGACGTTTGGTACAGAGATGTTATCATTTATCTCCATACTCAAACTTTCCAGCCCGACCTTTCTAGTACGGACTGTCATCGTATATGGTACCAAGCTCGTCAATACATAATTCTCTGTGACACTCTTCATCGTCGTGGTTTTGACTCAATTTTCTTACAATGTCTCACATACGATGAGGTTGAGAAAGCTTTGAATGACTGCTACTCTAGAGCATGTGGCAGTCATATGTCTTGGTATGTCACTGCCCAAAAGATCTTATGAGCAGGATACTTTTGGCCTTCTTTTTTTAAAGACTGTATCACTATTGTCCAGAAATGTCATGCTTGTCAAACGTATAATAAAAAGATAACATATCATCCCGCTCCCTTACACCATGTAGTTTCCGTAAGTCCCTTCACAAAATGGGGCATTGACTTCATGACATGTAACCCTCACTCGACCAGGGGGCGTGGATACATCATCGTAGTTGTGGATTACTTCACTAAATGGGCCGAGGTGATGCCCACATTCGATAACACTAGGAAAACTGCAACATTATTCATATTCAATCATATCATTACTCGGTTCAGTTTTCCCCAAGGTATCGTTACTGATCACAGTAGCCATTTTTGAAATTTCATGATGTCTGAGCTTACTGAAAAGTTGGGTCTTCGGCATGAAAACTCAACCTCCTATTACCCACAGGCCAATGGCTAGGTTGAAGCAATAAACATTGTTCTCATCACTATGCTTCGACGGATGATACGAATTCATAAGACAAGTTGGCACACGATGTTGTTTTCATCATTGTGGGCCTATCGGACATCCATCAAGTCTGCCACTGGGTTCACACCTTTCCAATTAATTTATGGTATCAAAGGTGTTATGTCGATTGAATTTGAGATACCATCTTTGAAACTAGCCGTTGAACTTCTTCCAAACACCTCTATTGAAGAGGAAGATATTTTGTACCTAATGTAATTAGATGAAACCCGTCGTGATGTCGCCTTGATTATTGAAGCTCAGAAAAAATGTGTCAAATCCCAATACGACAAAAATGTCAAGCCACGTGTTTTCTATGAAAGTGATCTAGTTCTCCTCTACGAACAAGATCATGATTTACTAGGGGCCAGAA
Organism: Picea engelmannii; assembly: GCA_009831015.1. Classification (NCBI taxonomy): domain Eukaryota; kingdom Viridiplantae; phylum Streptophyta; class Pinopsida; order Pinales; family Pinaceae; genus Picea; species Picea engelmannii. The sequence goes on along the minus strand of ML787596.1, from coordinate 492,494 downwards.
AAATCAAGGCTATTTGGCGAGGCCCTTATATTGTCAAACAAGTGTTGGAGAAGGGAGCTTATGAGTTAGTGGATTATGATGGCATTCCTTTGAGTGAACCCAGAAATGGGATTTACTTGAAGAACTACTATGCTTACATTGTCTTTGCATGAGTGCTTGTATTTTTATTGTATCATACTCTTGTGTGCTACTTTTCATGTGTTTTTTCATTATTTGGTTTCGACCCCCAACTGCTTACCTTTTTTTGTGTTTGGTTTCCAGATGTTGATTTCTTCCCTACCCTACATTGGCTTCGTCAATGGCGCTAGTTGTAGTACTCATAACCTAGCATCTTCTACTTGGGCAATCTACGCACCTACGAACGAATTAATCAGTCTACACAGTTTTTGCCTCAGTCTACAACTAACAATATCATGGAATACAGTGCAGTCATCGAATTTTTGACCGACGCCATTTCACTTGGAATCCTTCATCTTATCGTACAACTTGATTCACGGTTAGTAGTACTACAATTGATTAATTTCTATGTTATCAGAAGTTCTACTTTATTAAGGGTATATTTATGAATTGCCTCTTGGAACGTCATTTTGATTATATTGAATATCAACACATTCCTAGATGTTTAAATACATAAACAGATGCATAAGCTAATTATGGGTTAGACAGAAATTTGAGACATTTATAAATCTAATGACATTTTGTATATAAAGCAAGTAAGCTGATAGAAGCCTCATGTATATATAACGATCTAAGTTTTTACAAAAAGTGTTTTTGTCCGAAGACCAAAATATCAAAAATGTGAAGCACATGGCTTCATATCCAAAATAGCATCAAGGGTGCTTCTCATGATAACACACGATTTCCCGTGCTACCCTACGGAGCAGTCGACTAAGGGAATCAGATACACCCACGGTATGGTGCTAATAACGTCTTGGGATCTCATCGATAGAGATATCCAAGACATCCGCTGTCAACCCCTCCAGGTTCTGCTTGATCGCCTCGTAATTAGTGGCAGCCAATCCTGCTACCTCGACTGCCTCCCCTCATCTTTGGATGGGGGATGTACCTGGAGGCCGGTGCGGTCCTACATCTTTGTTTTCAAAGGGTTTTTTATTAGTCATTGGATTACAAACATAAAAAACATTTCATATTTCAAAATTTACAAAAACATTATAAAAACAAAATGTTCTTCTTACCTAAGTTCCCCTTGTTAGAATATGATGGATGTGCTCATTTAACCATAGAAAATATCACTATTGTCACCCAACCATAGGCCGAAGCCACCCCCGATCACCTTAACCTTGTCAGAGAATCATTCCAGAAGAAAACCCTAGGCTAGATAGCCAATCAAGATAGCGCACCTCTCTCTCCAAGGATAGCACACCAAACAAGAGTTGATCAGATAGTTCAAACCATAACCAAGAGATAGTCCAAGCTAAAATTGAAATATGCTAGCTGCAGCAGCTACAATGGCATCTATCCTCCAGACTTGCACACAAACTGGCCAACTGCAGTGTGCACAAGTGTTGCTTCTGCAGTTCTGAGAATGTCTGCCAGAATGAAGACTGGCCTCCTGTATTTATACTAAATCTAGAAAATTGTCTGGGATGAATTCTCATTCTAGGTGCCTATTTACTTAGTATATAATATTTCCTTTAGTCAACTTCTTCTCTTGGAGGCTAATAACCTAATACAAGTTTTCCTCTTGAGTTGACTTGTCTTCTAGGGTTATTAGCCAACTAATTAGGGTTTCTTATTGCTTCCCAGAATATTTTGTTCTCGTCAGGTTTACACATGGAGCTAAATACCTCCCGCAACTACCATAATATCAACACTCCCTCCTAGCTAGGGAGGTATTGAAGGTAATGGACTTGAGAAAAAACATACCATTCACCCGGTAGCATAAACATAGTCGTATAGACTATCTCATGACTAGATCATGAGCATCATCATCACTATCAGTTTCATCAGCTGCATCATCTCTCGAAACCATACTCCATCTGAGTAATAAGACATGATGCTAGATAATTCACTCACTCCACAAACTGACACAAGAACCATTCTTCTAATCTAGACATATGTCCTGGACCATTTTCCGCCTGGTAAATCTTTGTCCATTGATCATCCATCTAGTTGATCAAACATTTTCCAATACTATTGATAATCTTCAAGGCAGTCAGAACAATTTCATTCAATAGAACACAATTGTGTCTATCCATAGTAGTACACAACTACTATCCAGTGATACACTACCATACCAAGTATCACACAGATACTTGATCAGTGACATATAGTCACAATCAGTGGAACACATCCACCACAATAGTATACATCTACTATCTGGAGACATACAGTCTCCATAACAATCATATCATCTGATATCAACCTGCACAGAAAACATTGCTATGATATAAACTAAATCATATGGGCCATTCTTCCACTCACATATATAAGATATAGAAGAGCATATGCCCTCAGAAGTTAAAACATCAATGATGGTCTATCTGGACTATTCTTCTCGAGCAAGGAAGAATAATTGTCCCAATTTCTGAGCCTGGACCATTACCTATTCGGGCCATTTCTCCGGCACTAAAAAACGTGCAACCTGGAGACAATGAATCTTCCCTAGGGAATGCATGTTCCTGATTTTTGAACCTGTACCATGCACCTATCTGGTCCATTCCTCCGACACTAAACAAAGTGAAACCTGGAGAGAATGAATCTATCCTAGGGAATGTTTGTTCCTGATTGTTGAACCTGGACCATTCACCTATCTGGGCCATTCCTCGGGCACTAAACAAAGTGAAACCTGGAGAGAATGAATCTTCCCTAGGGAATGATTGTTTGGATCATTTCCAAAGGAAATGATTGTCCTGCGCCAACCTCCAAAATGGACCATTCTTCGAAACTTCTCACAACTATGAGCTTCGAAAGAATGACTATCCGGTGAGGCGGACCAGTCTTCTTGACCACTATTAAGAGTGATCGTCAAGAAGAGATATTGTCCTAGACCATTCCCTACGTTAACCACAAGGGGATTCGTTGTCTATGGTACATCAGCAATCCATCGAACCATTTTCATTACGAAAATGACCGTTCAATCTGGACTTTTTTCCAAATTGGAAAATGTCTGTCTGTCAGAAATCTAAAACCGCTTTTTGAATGGGAAAGGAACTGTTCATCCTGGACCATTTTTTGAACTTGAAAAATGATTGTCCATAGATCAATAACACATCAGTGCTCCCTCCCAACCTGGGAGTCATCTCTTCCTTTTTCAATAAGGAAGTCATCTCCACGAGCTCCATCTTGAGTACACAAACTCTTTCATCTTGGATGGAGGCTTTACCAAAATGTCTGCTTATCTGCTCATCTGTGGAGATATATATTGGAGAACCAATTTTATATTTTTTGTACTTCATCACGAAGAGTGTAATTCTTGATCTCAATGTGCTTCGGTCTTTTTGGAACACTGGTATTCTCTTGAAGGCTTGATATAGCTCTGATCAATATAGTATATCATTGTTGGATTCATCTTTTGTTTCATGCTGGCTCATAACATAGTGGCAAGGGTCAAATTGGAACATATCCAAGTGGTACTTATTCTGCCATCATGAGAGATTTTTCATGGATTGGAAATCCATCATCCTTGAGTTTTGAGTAACCATTCTGATACAGTATCTCTGTTATAGAAGGTTTTTCACCGTGCTTATGTTATGCATTGGACGTTCTCCACCAAGTTGTATTATTCCATCTGCATACAAAGGTCTCTTCCTGGTATACCTCAAAACCTTGAGGTTGTTCTACATACGTTCTTTGTTCGATTATTATGGAGAACAGTCTTTTCATTTATCTAATGTAAACTCCAAACCATGGATATTGTGGACGATATAATGGCTCATGTAAAGGTATGTCTGGTTTACTGGAACAAGCAATCATCATAGTCTTCTCCCTCCATCTAGGAGAACCTCTAGTTCTGGATCTTGCAATGCTTACATTCATAAGTCTTCCATACAATGTTCTTTGTCACAAATTTCAGTTCCTCTGCTGGATTGCTTTCATATTAGGCTGGTAGTCTTGTGATTCTTGATACAATGACTGGTTGTTCTGGATTTTCCTTCTCTCTTGGAATCTTCATGTTCTTCATCATGTTTTTCTTTAGCTTTTAGGTCCATGGAGTTTTCTATAGATTCCATGCCTTGAAGATTCCAACTTATTTTTTTCATCATAGGATCATGGATGTGGATGGACAACCAGGGATACTATAAGAAGACTTCTTCTAAAGTCAAACTGAACACATGTTGTTTTTCATGGCTGCCACTATTGATGGGAACATGAATATATACTTCATCATATTTAATAGATCATACTATTAGGATTATCTCCCTCCTAATCCTTGCTTCATGCATGAATGCATGCTCTTCTTTTTGGAATTTTGTAATCATCTCTCTTCAGCTAAGAGATCCCACACTTCTTTTTGCAAAGTGTCAAGAATCCGTTTCCAATTTCCTCTTGATTGCTAACTTATTTTTCTCTTTACTTCTTCTAGGTTTCTTCAATATTGATTTTGATTTCGGCTTATCTTACAGCTATTACTTATGCAATGACTTCCACATGAATTTTTAATAGGGGATGTTGATGTACTTCATCCTTTCATATGTATTGTCGTTTATTGTGATAGCAATTCTTATCTTGTTGTTCTTCCATAGGTATAGATTTTCTTTGAACATATTATAGATATGCAAAATATGTACAGAATCTATGTAAACATGGTATGTACAAGAACTATGAAGAGTATTGTTACCTTGTCTTAGAAGAAGAAGATTGTTTCATCCTTCTTAGTCTTCCTTGAGGGTTTCCTTTCTTTGAAAATTGATGCTTCGTGTATCTCCTTCCTTTTCTTTAGCTCTGGACAATAATTCTTGTAGTGACCATACTTTCGACAGTTGAAGCATTGTATTTCTGAAATATCTTTCTCTTGATTTGGCTTCTTCCTTGAACCAAACTTCCTTTTGTTCCTGGAATTCTTGAATCTTGGTGTGAAGGCTTGATCATCATATTTATTTTAGGGTTTCTCTTTTTCATTGATCCTTGATTCTTCTTGTGCACAACAAGTCCAAATTTCTTCAAATGTGGGATACTCCTTCCTTGTGTACTATATTTACCAAATTTCGGCAAATGCATCCCATGTCTTGGGAAGACCATTGAGTACTATATTTACCAGTTCCTTCTCTGAAATGATCTCTTCAATGGCTTCTAGTTGATCTCTTAACTGAGAGATTCTCACAAAGTATGATGTTATGTTGTCATCATCATTCATCTTCATGTCACGAAGCTCATTCTTCAGACTCATTACTTGTCCAATGTTTTTAACTGAGAAGAGTTTTGATAGGGCATTGTACATCTTCTTAGATGAATCAAGATGGGAGATGTAGGGTATCAAGTGGTATTTTATAGAATCCACTATTATACTCATGGCATTGATGTCATTGTCTTTGAACTTCTCCATAACTGCAACGTTTTGTGGTTCCTTCTCTTTTCCTTCTTCAAACTTTGGTTCCACAATATTTCCTTTCATGATATCCAACACTTTGTTCTTGGAAAGGATGAGATCAATCCTTGTCTTCCATGCTCTGAAGTTAGAAGCCCCATATAATTTGTTTTATGACTTCATAGAGTAAGGCATGGTTTCTTTGACTTGGTCAACCCTAGATTTGACCAAACACTCAAACTTGACGTCTTGTCTTGCTAAGAGTACCAGGAGATGCGCTAGGCTAAGGCACACTAGTCTATCTAGAAATTAGGTCAATCCCTTCACTTAAGGTTCCTTAACAAGAGGGTTAGGGTTTCTGCAAATGCACCTACTAGTAACCCTAGCGGCAGTGATTTGGTAATTGCTCCTGCTAGAAACCCTAATAGCAGTTCTTCAACGAGCTTAGTATCCTTATGGTTATGCTCCCTTCCAGTGGTTAGATAGAATAAAGGAGGTGTGGGCCCATAACCTGTTAGAATATGATGGATGTTCTCGTTTAACCATAGACAATATCACTATTGTCACCCAACCATAGGCCGAAGCCACCCCCGAGCAAATTAACCGTGTCAGAGAATCATTCCAGAAGCAAACCCTAAGCTAGATAGCCAAACAAGATAGTGCACCTCTCTCTCCAAGGAAAGCGCACCAAACAAGAGTTGATCGGATAGTCCAAACCATAACCAAGAGATAGTCCAAGACAAAACTGAAATCTGCTAGCTGCAACGACAACTCTCCTCCAGACTTGCGCACAAACTGGCCAACTGCAGTGCGCACAAGTGTTGCTTCTACAGTTCTGAGAATGCCTGCCAGAATGAAGATTGGCCTCCTGTATTTATACTAAATCTAGCAAACTGTCTGGGCCGACTTCTCATTTTGGGTGCCTATTTACTTAGTATATAATATTTCCTTTAGCCGATTTCTTCTCTTGGAGTCTAATAACCTAATAGAAGTTATCCTCTTGAGCCGACTTGTCTTCTAGGGTTATTATCCAACTAATTAGGGTTTCTTCTTGCTTCCCGGAATATTCTATTCTCGTCAGGTTTACATGTGGAGGTAATTACCTCCCGTAGATACCATAATATAACCACCCCCACTGAGAACCTTTAGGAAAAACCAAGTCTGGATCACCTCTAAAGTCCAAACTGGCATACGTATAATCATCTACCATCAGTAGTTGAGGCCTCAACCAATCAAAGAACACGTCATTATACTTGACGATGGGGTCGGTCACATGCTGAGCCATGAGGTCACACCACCTCTTCATTCTTGGATCTTGTGGGGCTGGCATGCCCCACTCTACCTGTAAGCGCAAGTGTGGAACCCTTTCCAGGAAGAAGGACACTAAAATGGACCCATACCCGAATTGTTTCAGGTCACCTTTCTTACAGTTTGTCAATTGTTTCTCCATACTCCTAAGAACCCCATCACACCATTTAAATACCTGGGGCTCTAGCACTCCACTGCATATTGGAAGTAACTCTGGAGAGCCATATGAGGAGATGCACTCCCCAACATATGTGATATAGTGAAAAGGATAGTCCGAAGGGGTAAATCCTAGACATCCCTAATGGAAACCTCGCCACTACGTCTCTCGGCCTCTGGATCACAATACCGGTGGATACACTCACTCATCAGTAGATCGCCACCTATGCTACCTGTCAATGTCACACAGGATCCACGACGAGATAATCCCATCAAAAAATAGATATCCTCGATATCTAGAGAGAGTATCCCATCAAAAAATAGATATCCTCGATATCTAGAGAGAGTATGTGGGCTCCCACATGGAATACCTGTTGATCCACATCCCACATGTGGACTAAATACTCTAGCAACCTCAATTGGGCCCTCATGCCCTGGATCTTGAAAAACTTCAGTAGCCCACACTGTCAGAGGGCATTGACCGTGCCCGGGTCATTCTCGGTGAAGTTATCATCATCCTCATGTTCTCTCTCCCTCCACTCCAACATTCTGACAATCAAAAACCTGCATTGGAGCCACAAGGAGAAGTTAGCATCTTTATTTTGCTTGATTGGAAAATTTTATTGGCAAAGCGTACATGAGAAATTTTTGAGTTGTGCACGATGCACGTGAGGTTTATATGTAGTTCGGAATTGTCGCGGGTCAGCCATAAGGCCACCTATGGAAACCTATGGTTTCCACAAGGCATGATATAAGCCACCTGTGGCGATCCCTACACGCACCTACCCTCATAAAGTCTAACTTAAAAACTAGTTTTAACCAATAAAAACAAAAATTAATCCATGGAAAATGAAGAGGACAAGAAGATAACCTTTTTAGAGGAAGTCATTCGTCGAATGGTTGCTCGTGCCTCTCGCAATCCATAGTGAAAGTTTGAGGTAAAATAGGGTTTTTTGGACAAGTTTTGGGTTAAATGACAATGGAATGGTAGAAAGGAGTTTTTACCTATATTTATTAACTTTTTACTTTTTTCATTGATATTTTATATTATTTTATGCATTTTACCTAAAACCTAAAGTTCTAATGATATTGTAAGTGTTTTGATTTTTCACAGGTAAAGAATCGAGGAGCCTAAACGATGGAACACGGTGTTAGAATATGAAGGATTGTGCTCGTTTTACCATTGACAATACCCTAGTCACCCAACCATAGGCCAAAACCACCCTCCAAGCATCTTGACCTTGACAGAGAAAAGAATCCTGGTAGAAATCCAATAGCCAAAAGAGGCTAATGCACCAAGAAAGAAGTAACCAAGTTGATCAGATAGTCCCACCCAAAAACTAGCGCAACACCTTCCCCAAGACTTGCACACAAAACTGTTGGACTGCAGTGCGCAGAAACTGCTCTCTGGAGTTCTGAGAAGTGCATCAAATGAGATAATGGCGCCCTATATTTATAGTGATTCTGGCAGACTTACTGGGGCCGACTTCTCATTCTCGGTACTAATTAATTAATATTAATTATCTATTGTCAGCCGACATCTTTTCTAGGGTTTCCTTCATTTCTTTGCTTCCTTCTGGAACATTCTAATCTTATCAAAGGTCACAATAAAGGTTCATACCTCCTAAAGCTCTCTTAATATTAACACTCCCTCCTAGCTAGGGAGGTATGGTCTTGAACACAACAGACCATTCAACTGGTAGCATCACGAGCACCGTCATTATTATCCAACTAAACAATTTTCCATGACAACTAGCACAATATCAATTGATAGAACACAATTGTGTTTATCCATGGTAGTACATAACTACACTCCAGTGGTTTACTACCACACCAAGTAGCATACAAGTACTTGATCAGTGACATATAGTCACAAACAGTGGAACGTATCCAACACAGTAGCATAATTCTATTGTCTAGAGACAGGCAGTCTCCATAACAATCATCTGATGTCAACCTGCACAGAAAATATTGTTAAAAATAAACTGAATCATCTGGGCCAATCTTTCACTCACGTATGTGAGATATGAAAGAATATATGCCCTCAGAGTAGAATAATGACATATCTGGACTATTCTTCTCAAGCAAGGAAGAATAATTGTTCTGTCCTCTAAACCTGGACCATTCCTCACCCTGGGCCATTCTTCCTACACTAATCAAAGTGCACCCTGGAGAGAATGTATAAACCCTAAGGAATGCATGTTCCTAATTTTTGGGCCTGGACCATTCCCCACCCTGGGTCATTCCTCCTACACTAATCAAAGTGCACCCTGGAGAGAATGTATAAACCCTAAGGAATGACTGTCTGGACCATCTCCCTTGTTAACCACAAGACGAAAAGATTGTCCTTTATCAACCTCCAAAACAGACCATTCCTCATGTTAACCACAATGAGAAATCATTGTCTGGAGAGGTGGGCTAGTCTTCTTGAGTAACCCTCAAGAAGAGAGACTACCCTATACCACTCCCCATGTTAACCACAATGCGAATTCATTGTCTATGATACATCAACAATCTAGACCAATTTCCCATGTTAACCACAATGAGAAATCATTGTCCGTCAGAAATATCAATCCACTTTCCGAACAGGAAAGAATCTGCCCAAGCTGGGCTATTTTTCAATCTCGAAAATAATTGTCTTCAATAATATTTTCAGTGCTCCCTCCCAACCTGGAGAGTCATTTCTTCCCTTTTAGCTAAGGTTGTTATTTCCACGATCCCT
>ML787596.1:439331-451432 GCA_009831015.1 Picea engelmannii | reverse complement strand
CTAGAAGGAAGCACCAACTCCCTGGTTTCTCTAGCACCCACTAGAAGGAAGTAACAACTCCCTAAGTGTTCCAGCACCAACTTCCAGTCACACAGGCACCAACCTGTATAACAGAGAACAACAGTTCTCCCTTGCACCACCCTACCACCCTAGTTTCTCTGGCTGCAACCAGATGGAAGCTACAACTCCCTGTGTTCAAACACCCACTTGAACCTCTGAGGACAATAGTCCTCCCTAGCACCTCCCTACCACCCTGAAATATAAATCTTTGCTACTGAAACTTATTACAGTGATATAATGTTCATCAATGGCTTACCAGTCTCATCACTGTTCTGCTACACTGCTTTGCTCTCATGTATCAATGTCTCTCTGCCTGCATCTTCTTGCGCTTTCTGATCTTCTGCTCTTCTCTACAAGTGCACCTCAGCCTTCTTTTACTGTCTCATCTATGCATCTATGTTCTTTGCTTCTGCTGCACTTTATTCTCTGCATCTTCTTTTGATTCTCCGAATTACGCCTCTTCTGTGTATTTCATCTCCTACCCACAGCATCCACTTCCTCGTGTGTGATTCCTCTCTACAGTAGAACTCATCTCTTCTTTGTTCTGCATTCTTATAGTCTCTATGCACCTTGTGCATACCATATGTGCAATGCTTATGCATGCTCTTCATGTCAAGTGCTCTGCCTGATCATCATTGCAACTCTTCAGCTACTCTGGTTGTTAAACCCATGTGTCCATCATCACTGGGTGTTATGCTGAGATTCCTTAGCCTGTCTACCAGTGGAGACTCTTCGTCTTCTCTGTCACAGTCAAACTCATCCTCTTTGTTGCAGTTACAGGCTTCAACGCTCTTCCATCTGTCAATCGCCTCCTGAACATTCTTCATTCCACTGGCAGATGCCTTGAGACTCTTCATCTTCTCTAGCGATCACCCTGAAGTCTCTTCCAGTCCTCTGGTAGAAACAATCAGTCATTTCTAGCAGTTACACTGTGAACCTCCAAAAACCATATCAGCAATTGAATCGCCATTGATAGATTAATTGTGAAGAGAAACAGTAGCCCTTCGATCATATTCATGATTAACCTGCACCGTTGGATTATAAATGATGGGTCTCGCGCTTATTTCTCCATTTCACAATTTGGCATTTCGGCCTTCCTGTGGTGAAGAGTTATCTTGACGCTTGACTCCTCCAACTCCCGGTATCTGAAACTCCACTTGATGTGCTTGTTTTGGGATTTTCGCCATTTCTCATTTTGGCACTTCGGGACTCCTATTATGAAGAGTCTCAACTATTGACTCCTCCAAATCTCGGTATCTAAAACTCCGGTTGATGTGCCTGTTTCGAGATTTTTGGCGTTTCGCATTTCGGCACTTCGGGACTCCTGTGATGAAGAGTCTTGACTCTTGACTCCTCCAACTCTCGGTATCCGAAACTCCGGTTGATGTGCATGTTTCGGGATTTCGACATTTCGCATTTTGGCACTTCGAGACTCTTGTGATGAAGAGTCTCGACTCTTGACTCCTCCAACTCCCGGTATCTGAAACTCCAGTTGATGTGATTGTTTCGAGATTTTGGGGTTTCGCATTTCACAAGTTCCTATCGTGAGTTGCTTCCTTAACCCCTCCAGCTCTCATTATTTGAAACTCTGAAATGGAGTCTTTGTTTCCGATACCCGAAATGGAATTTAGCTTCTGATTTTGCCATGCGATCATCGTTGTGTTGTTGGTCATGATCTTTGCCATCAATGACAAACACGCATACTTTGCACTCTGCGTGCACCTCTGCACTATCTCTTCTGGTCTTCACGAGCTTGCTCTGCTGCGTCTTCCCAAAATACTTATGGTGCCCGCCTAGCACATTATACCTATACTCAATCCATCATCGATGTTGTACTTGCCTTCAATGACAAGCATATGCTGCCTGTAAAACATGCCAACATAAATAGGGTTTGGCTTGATTATTCTTAGTGAAGTAGAAAATATGCAATTTGTTTATGTAATGAATGCTTGTGGTAAATTTTGCTTGGTTCATGTTAAAGATTATGAAATTGCTTGCTTAAACCCTAGGAGAGAAACATAAGTTATTTCCTTCTCTCTATATTTTTCCACTTGTTTAAATTTTTGAAGTGCACCTTGTTTAAGAAGTAGCTACTAGAGCCCTAAAGTGGTATCTCTCTTGTAGTGTTACTCTACTTGCTTATTACATTATTTTATTTCAATAATGTAAGGAAGCAAAAATTCGCTAGGGCCTAAGATACCTTACTTTCTAGATAATTTCTCCCTAGGACTTGGATGCCTGAGGCCTTGGGTAGCCAACACCTCCTCCATTCGTCCCTTCTCCTTTGACATAGTAATATCATTGCTACTTTGCTCCAAGTTTTTCTGCTGCCAATGTGACTCCATAAACCCTAAAAGACACTAGTCTACTAATTATAACGGATGATCGATCAAACAAACACGCAAACCTTTATCCTTGAAGCTTTTATAACATTTGCTAACCCTAAACTAGACTAACTCCTTAGGTAACTTGTTGTTGTTGCAACCCTTTGCTACAGCCATACCAACATACACTAATTGGATGCATTTTCCTACATAACTTGCATTTAACTCATTCAGAATTCAATTGTCACAATTGCTAGTCAATCTACTAGATAAGTGCTAACTTTGTATGGTGTTTTCTTGCATTTTTAACCACTAGAATTTGTTGATGTTGCAAAAGATTTCTACAGCCATCTAACTGCAGAAAATTCTCTGCAAAAGTGACTTATTTTGCTAGCTAGACATTGCCAAACTTGCTTGTGACAAACTTTTATCATTCAACGAGGTTAAAGTTATTTCTTCTTGTCATTTTCAAGCACTTTCAAGGCATAATTCTTGTGGTTGTTACAAAATATTAATTGTTTTTATAAACTGTTGCATTTCTACGAATTCATATCAGATATCTTACTTTTTTAAGTTTTATGGTCTTAAGAAGCACTAACATCATATATTTGTACTTGAAAGTTGTTATATTTTCTTATTGTCTTGTCTTGGGAAAGTGCACTTCATCTTACTATTTGCTTCATCCCTTAAAGACCATAAGAACCTTTTGAATTGTGTGACCAGTGAGAGGGGGATTTTCTTGCATCCTTTCCTTTGTCATCATCCCTTTAGGTCAATGGGAACGTCTCCCATGGGGTAATCATGATATATCCCTAAATAGAAAGGGGTTTTTTGTTAAGGTGATAGTGATAGGTCACCCCTTGTTACACCAATCTTTCATCCACTTGCATTGGGCTTTGGGAAAGTACAGATTGTTCGATAACATTTTGACATCGTTGTTGGGGAACACTGAGTCAATATTCGTCAATGATACTTTTTTTGGTAAGCCTTTATCCAAAGCCTTTACTTCACAAAGATTACTTGGCGACTCCACTGAGGGTGATTCCCTATTTTCCCTTTGATGATCCCTAGAAGGATTATCTGGCGACTCCACTAATGAAAAAGCCAACCATGGCTTCTCTATGGAATCCACGTAATTTTAAACCCTTGGATATGAGTAACATTTTGGGTTACCCTCGACAAATGCCTCTGAGGTATTAAAATTGGATCCCTAGATTCACTGGTAATGATGGGGTTATAGTCGAAGATCACATGGATAACTTCTGGGATTTCTTTCAAATTCACCCTATCAGTGATGATGCTGAAGATTTGACGATGAAACTTTTCTCTGCCACTCTTCATGGCAATGCTAGTAAATGGTATGACAATCTCCCTGATGGCAGCATTACATCTATGGACCAATTGGAAGAAACCTTTCTCAAGAAATGGGATATTAAAATAGAAGATATCAACATGCTAATAAACAAACTTAATAAGATAAAGAAGAATGAGAATGAAATTGTTAGGGAATTTCATGATAGATTTAGGGGGATAGTACAACAGATCCCAGCAAGATATCACCCGTCACACAACTTTCTTCTCTTTCTTTACACCAAAGCCTTTACAGGAAAAACCGGTTTCTCTATTAGAGATAAAGCTCTTAGAACAATCCAAGAATTTTATGACATGGCTACTGAAATCAAAACCAACATCTCCTCATCCAAGGAAAATAAATCCTTTGTTCCATAAATCGAGGTTGATGGAACCAAATATACCCTAGATATTCCCAAGAGAGTGACCTCCCTTGAGACCTCTGTTGAAAAAACCCCGAAAGGTTTGGAGAAAGTCATCAACCAACAAGAGGTTGAGGAGAAGGATCCTAATGAAGGTTTCCAATCCCATGAGGAAGAGCAATAATTTACTCGTGCTTCTATTGAGGATAATGAAGACATGGTTAAAGAACGAGAGTCTGAATATATCAAACATGATGATGAAGTATTAATATGTTCTCCTCCCGCTGATGAAGCCATCCAAGATCCTATTCCTCCTGCACAAAAAGAAGAGGATGAGGTTACTCATTTTTCCTTCCAAGTTTTTTATGACACTTTGTTCTATGATTCATAAGGTGAAGAATTAAAGGAACCCTTGGAAGAGCTAGGCCCTTCATTTTCTGATGAAGGCAAAAAGATGATTAAAGAGATGAGTCTTGGGGATGATTTATTTGACCCTCTTCCATTCATTGAAGTTGTCCAAGCCATTAATGCTCTTGCACAACAAGAAGTGAACATGGTAAGTTATTTCCCTTTCCAAGATTTTGATGATGCCTTATTTTATGATTTGGAAAGTGAAGAAGTATTAGAGGAGCCCTTGGATGCTTTAAATCCTTCATGTTATGACAAAGGTAGTGGCATGGTTGATGATATTGATGAGTTCATACATGTTGGAAGACGTAAGTGGGATGTGATTGGTTCAGATGAGGATCCTATTTATGATATGGAAGGATATATTCGAATGTTTCCTTTACAACAATCATATGGTCTTCCTAATAATTTTGATGTTTGGAAACAAGATGATGATATAATTTCAAAAGTTTTCCAAGTGTTATAACCCTATAATTCATAGGATCATCTGTTGACTGGAAATTTTTCACTCTGGGTGTACAGGTTGGCAAATAATATTTCATCTCTGCAAATTATTTTCAAGGGAAGCAATGCACAAAATCCGCATAATGCACTTATCCTAAGTTTTGGAGCAAATATGACTTTGCGCTCACAGAGTAAAGATAGCGCATAAATGAACGGTTTAGAGGTTGGCGCTGAGATCTACGGCCCACAAGCTTTTTTGGACCCCCCCCCCCGACCGTTCTACCTTTAACGGCAGCGGGGGGGGGTCCGGAATCGGAGATAACGAAGGCACACATCTAAATGGTTGAGGCACCAGCGCTTTCATCAAAGGCTGAGATTGAATTCCGGACCCCCCCGACCGTTCTGCCTTTAACGGTGGGGGGGGGGTCCGGAATGAAGCAGTTTTCCTGGTGGGCCCTATCCCGACGCTTCATCCATCCATTGCTTTAGGCCTCCTCTGCTCCAGGCTACATCTTTCATTCGCGCTGCACCTGTCAGTTTCCTCACCCTTCATTCATTCACCCATTCACCAATCTCACCCGTCCATGAATAATCAAACTTAGGACAAACACAAAGAACAATGGGTTAGTTAGATTAAAATAATAATAAATGTTAATATAGTTAGAATAGATTAACTAGCTAATAAATAATTAGTTAATAATTAATTAATTGATTGATTAATAATTAAGTTAAAACATAAGTTAGTTTAATAAATATATTAGTTTTTTGGATTAAATAAAACAATTAAAAAATACAAAACATATTAAATATAAAAATAAAATACATAAACAAAAAACAAACATAAAATAATTAAACAAAAACCAAAAAACAAAACAAAATATAATACAAATTATATGAAAACATAAAAAAACATAAAATAAAACACATATAACATAAAACAAAATAATAACAAATATATTTAAAAACAACAAACATAACAATCAAACTAACCTAAGTCCTACCCCATCCAAAAGCCCATGCGCATCATTCATACCTCACGTCACCATCAATTCATATCAAATAAAATCTACGGCTTTAAAAAATTCCGGACCCCCCCCTTACCATCCAGAATTTAACGAGAGGGGGTCCGGAATAATAGTTTTGCAAACCCACCCCCCCCCCCTCCATGTGGCAGATTCTTATTCCTGCGGATCCCCCCCAAAAAAAAACCGCTTACCATCTCAGGGGGGTCCGGAATACCGCTTTTCATGAAAAAAATCGCTTTTTTAATATTTTTGTCATTTTTGCCTATTTCAGCATGTGTTCGTCCGAGGCTGTTTCTGGGAAAACAAAGACGGATTTTAAAAATACAAGAGAGGTTTTTGATCAACACGAGCTGAAGAACAAAAACCTCTCTCAGATTTTTCAACGGAGCTACGAGAAGAGAGAATCGAAGTTGTCTTTCATCCTCTTTTTTCGCATTTTCGGTTTATCTGTTACAGTCCCGCTCTTGCAGGAGCTGTTACGGGTAGATGTGGACGAATTTGGAGAAACCGAAGGAGGTTTTTGTCCATCACATGCCCATATACAATAACCTCCTTCATTTTTCTCCCATGTGTCATATTTCAAGAGAAAAACACGTCTGTTCGGACCCCTTTTTTCGTAGAAAACCGGTCCGTCTTTCATGGCAGACAACTCCAAATTTTGTGGGAGTGGTGGCTATTTTTGGTCGAGGCAGTTAAACCGACTTCCGAAACTTATTGGGATGGTCTATCCTATTTATTCAGAGGATTTTAATGTAAAATGGTTCGACTTGTGAGGTTCCTTGCTGGACAGTGGGCTATGTTTGACCAGAGAACTCTTTCTATAATCTTTAGATGAATGATCAGTAATAGACATGTTGTTTACAGGATTCCTGTGCGGAGGTGTTGGTGGTGTTTCCCTTCTTTGTTGAGTATTTTCCTGTTATCATTTCATTTGTTTTCAATTTCTCATTATCATAAGAAGAGTAACAGAGCAGAATTTATTAGCAAATACTCTGCATCTGATCTTGTGATAATCTTTATGTTTCTCCTCTAAAAAGCTAGTTTATGAATTCTTATCTGCTCATTTGCTCACTTTTTCATCCCCTAGTTTTTCCTCAAATCGACACCATCAAAACTAAATTCGATCTAACACTTCCACTACCTTGCCCTGTGTAAAAGCTTTKTCTAGATCTGAGAATGAATCAGATATTTAAGCGCAGACCCCATTTGCCCAATGGCCCTCCTTGTTGTTCCAAAACAATCATTTAAAAACCCCAACCCCAAACTTGCATAACTAGCCTAATACCTATTAAAACAAAGCTATATCAGACAGAGAGATCCCTCTCTGAGTCTTGGAGGGCTAGATCCAAGACCCGAAGTGGTTTTGATGTTGCCTCTGCGACTGCCTTACAGCCTTRGGCAAATTAYAGAGTGCTAACACCAAGCACCAAGGATGACCCAATGCAATATTCTCCTGATGATTTTTGGTCATACCTTGAGGATTTTGATAAGTATTCCTTTGAGCACTTGGATTTATTCTATGAAGAATATTATCAACCACCGTTGTGCTCATATCTTGGTAAAGGTGATGACATTGCTTTCCCAAAGTAGGGTACTTTTGACAAGGTTCTCCATCCCCCTTCAATTACTTTACCTTGATATGTCACTAAGGGTGTAGTTGGGAAACATGTCCCTTGTCTTGAATTTTATTTGGGGAAAAGCCTCCTTTTAGAATTTAAGGGTAGGTTGAATACCTTAAGAAGAAGTTTATTATCTCAGTCTTTCAACCTTCCCTTAATAAATTTCCAATCACCCTCTAGGTTCTTATTTGTCCCTTCCCAGAACTCAAGATGTGAAGACGTCCAAGGTACCCAACCTTCAGACTCTTTGAGTCAATATTTTGAGCCTTTGATTTGTCACGGTCCCTTTCTGATATGGATTGAGCAGTTTCCTAGAAGTGTGAATTGGCATAATTTTATCCCTCCATCCCGCCTCCATGAGCTAGACTTTACGATTTCCAATGATGTGATACATGTTCTAACTCATGTTATTTTTGTGCTTGACTTCTCATTGTTTTGGTTCATGATGAAGCACAGAGGCAAGTATTATGAGATATTGTTAGGATAGTTTCACTGGTTATTTGACTACACCTAGCATTCAACCAATAGGTAAGTAGAGGTAGGTAGTCATTTGCATCCATTGTATATACCATCTGCATATCATGTTATCATAGTTATCGTTTCATTTTCATCGTTGTATTTTCCATTTATGTATATATGCTTGTTTATTTTATATCATATATGAGCGATGGGTGATATCACCAACATGATGGTTACTAATGTATTTTGTTGAGATCTAGCAAATATAGGTTATACCAGAGATGTTGAGGTTCTCATGTGCTCTACGGTGAGCATATGTCCCTAAGTTGGAGCCAGATGTTATCCCCTATCCTAAGGATAAATAAGGAGATCATGTCTCGAGGCCCACAGGTCCTAGACATGGAGTGTCGAGAGTCGAATGAATTGAGCATGGCCCCAGAGGGCCCCTATTTTCTTCAATGCAACCCATCTATCAACAACAACAATATCCATCCCACCAGCGTGGTCCTGAAGTAGCAGTAAGTCTTGCTTCGTGAGGTAATGATTCTGAGTATCATGGTATGTGTCACTCTGATTATTGAAGAACTTGAATATGTTGCACTGAATTCTCCTTTATTTCATAACGTTTGATTGGAAATTGTACTCTTTAACTTGTTCATAATTGGAAGGGCGACATGATGCCCTAGTAAGTTGATATCCCTTTAGGATGGGTTGCCACTGGGTGGGTCTATGAAAGGTCATCTTCCATTCCCTCCATACTTACCGCTTTCCATCCTTACTCCTCTAATTTTCCCCTACCTTTGTTCAGGCATTTGGTTTTCCACACTAGAAAGGGTTGTACCTTGCCTTGTGGGAAGAAGGGGCTAAAGGCCCAGAGGGTAAAAGTAGTTGGCAAGAGTTAAAAGACAAAATGAAACCTTTGAGATGCTTCACCCAGGGATTCTCGAGAAAGTAGTAAAAGGATTCTTAGTAAGAAAAGGGAACACGTAAGATAAATAAACACTCGAGGTATTAGTTGGTGGATGGGAGGTCTCATCACAAGTAGGCCTATTATGACCATGGGCATGTAGCGGTATGACACTACCATCTATCTGGTCACCAAACCATGGTAGTGGCTCTTGGTGGCATAGCCAAGAGAAATGGGGTCTCATCAAAAGCCATCCTTCTCATCTCTGTGAAATGCTTGTGGGTAACGTTGTCACCTCTGGTTACCAAGCCAGGACAGTGTCCCTAAGCTCTTCCCTTGAAGCACAAAAGAAAAGACAATAAAACTAAGAATACAAATCATTGAATGGGCTAGGAAAGAATGGCATCTATGACAAGGTGCAGCTCTCCCTCCATAGAGGCACCCACAAGTAAGATTTGTAGTTCCATGTTATCACTGCACCCCATGCCCAAACACTTACCCCACGCCACCTCACAGACACTTACATGACCTAGATTGGCTCTCACCTGGGAAACACCCCAAACTTAAGGAGGATTAGCCCATTAGGACACCTTGAGACCTTCTCCAAACCTGACTTGTTAAACTGTATAACGTCTTTGAGAATTTGTTTGGGTAAAGGGGGGTTTGATGCACATGTTTGGGTAATTTGATTATTAGATCCGATTGACATTGCTATGATCCCTGTGACTTATGAACACCTGGAGGGCGTACTTGTTGTTACTGCAAGACTTTTCCCGATGGACAGGTACATATGGGGGAATGATTAACTCAGACCTCCATGGGGATGAAGCCCAACAGGTGGATGTTGTGACCCAACCAGGGGAAAAGAGATGCCAGATACTTGCACCAGGAAGAAAGAAGGATGTTTCCCTTGAGACACTCTGGCAGACCTAGACCCAGGGAGATCTTGCCTTTCCACTCAGATGTTGACCCTTGAGAGCCCATGACATCATCATTTTGACCCTAGTTGTCATCCAGCGTTGGGGTGTGCATTTATGAGGACAGTTATGTGTTGGTTGGCACATGTGGCATCATACAATGCCTTTAGAAGCCAACATTTTTGCATGTGTGGCCTAATGTTTTACCCTAGGGGCTCAACATCACCCTATAAGGGAATGGCATCACCCTTGGAGCTGATTTTAGGGTTTAATTACCTTCATTTATGTAAAAAACTGGATTTTCAATGTAATTGGCCATGTCGACCTTTTTATGACCTAATTTTAATTAAAGGTCATTGATATTGTATAAATAGAGAGAAAAGACTCTCATTTTTTCATCATCACTCATCACACAAGTGGTGTGGTCTGAAATTCGACCCTCTTTAAGGGTTATTGGCTGAACTAACTAGTGCACAACTTCTTGGAGAGGTAATTTTTGGTGTATTTTGGTTATTTTTCATTGTGGAAGATATTCAACTAGGGTTTGGCTTGATTATTCTAGGTGAAGTAAGTAGAAAATCTGCAATTTGTTTATGTAATGAATGCTTGTGGTAAATTTTACTTGGTTCATGTTAAAGATTATGAAATTGTTTGCTTAAACCCTAGGAGAGAAACATAAGTTACTTATTTCTCTCTATAGTTTTCCAAATGTTTAAATTTTTGAAGTGCACCTTGTTTAAGAAGTAGCTACTAGAGCCCTAAAGTGCTAGCTCTCTAGTAGTGTTACTCTACTTGCCTATTGCATTACTTTCATTCAATAGTATAAGGAGGGAAAAATTTGATAGGGCCTAAGATACCTTACTTTCTAGCAAATTTCTCCTTAGGACTTGGATGTTTGAGGCCTTGGGTAGCCAACACCTCCTCCGTTCATCCCTTCTCCTTTGACATAGTAATATCAGTGCTACTTTGCTCCAATTTTTTTCGTTGCCATTGTGACTCCATAAACCCTAAAAGGCACTAGTCTACTCATTATAGTGGATGATTGATCAAACAAACACTCAAACCTTTATCCTTGAAGCTTTTACTAACATTTGCTAACCCTAAACTAGACTAACTCCTTAGGTAACTTGTTGTTGTTGCAACCCTTTTCTAAAGCCATATCAACATACACTAATTGGATGCATTTGCCTACATGACTTGCATTTAACTCATTCAGAATTCAATTGTCACAATTGCTAGTCAATCTACTAGATAAGTGCTAACTTCGTATCGTGTTTTCTTGCACTTTTAACCACTAGAATTTGTTGTTGTTGCAAAAGATTGCTACATCCATCTAACTGTATCAAATTTTCTACGAAAGTGACTTATTTTGCTAGCTAGACATTGTCAAACTTGCTTGTGACAAACATTTATGATTCATCGAGGTTAAAGCTATTTCTTCTTGTCATTTTCAAGCACTTTCAAGGAATAATTCTTGTGGTTGTTACAAAATACTAATTGATGTTATAAATTGTTGCATTGCTGCAAATTCATATCAGCTACCTTACTTTTTGAAGGTTTATGATGTTAAGAAGCACTAACATCATATCTTTGTACTTGCAAGTTGCTATATTTTCTTGTTGCCTTGTTCTGGGGAGGTACACTTCATCTTAGTATTTGCTTCATCCCTTAAAGACCATAAGAATCTTCTGAATTGAGTGACCAGTGAGGGGGATTTTCTTGCATCCTTGATTTAGTCATCATCCCTTTAGGTCACTGGGGACGTCTCCCCTGGGATAATCCTGATATATCCCTAAATAGAAAGGGGTTTCATGTTAAGGTGACAGTGATAGGTCACCCCTTGTTATGCCAATATTGCATCCACTTGCCTTGGTCTTTGGTCAAGTATAGATTGTGGGATAACAGTAACTATGAGTGTCCCCATTATGGTATTAATTCCTAAGAAAATTTGCCCACTTTTAGTGACCATTTGAATAGTATTATTTCAATTAAAAGGAGTTCTAGTTATTTTGTGAAAATAAATATTTGATAAATTTGTTTAAGTGACACATGAGGGGTGATAATTCACCTAACTTCAAAAATAAAAATGAAAATGGAAAAAATGAGCATGCCACCTAGGGGTGAATATTTAGAAAACAAGAAATTAAAAAATAATATTTTGGCTACAGAACTTTCTAGAGCCTATAAATACAAGGGTTATCCATGGGTTTTTTTTTTGTTTTTTTT
>ML787596.1:416492-434058 GCA_009831015.1 Picea engelmannii | reverse complement strand
ACTCTTCGATTTGCATGTTCAAATGTTCGACTAAATATCGTATGATAATAATCATATGTTTCTCCCTGTTGATTAGAGAGATTTGAGTATGATGATTATTTAACGATGCACTCTTTTAATTCATGACAATGTTTGATAGTTCATTTGCTAGTTATTTTATTCGAATTGATGACGTAATTTTGTGCTAGGGATTGATGCCCTCCTCTAGGATGTGCAATGTTCTTCCTCCCAAGTAGGGTATTCTCTAGGCAAGTGAACCTCTTCATTTATCCATCATGAAGGATGCCCCCAAGATATCAAGCAAACTTCAATTCCCTAGGGAAGAATACCAATATAGCACCTAATGAAGGTCAAGCAATCACCAAGAAAGTTTTCTCCATTTGTGCTAATCCATCATGGACCATATCCCATGCATTAATCCATTTGATACCATGTAAGGGATAATCATACACCATGTACCCCAAGTCTCATGAAGCACCCCCAAACATGATGTAAACACTTTCAGAGTAACCCTAAAAGCTAACATGAAGGAGAAAGGCTCAGGATCCTCTTACCAAAAGTACCCATAGAAGTCGACATGTGTTTTCTCTTGGGGTCATGTAAGTCACTATTGTTTGATTTCGAGAGTATTAACTAAGTTGTTCCCGCCTTTACATTCCATATCCCATATCTATGTCTATTGCCTTCCGAGATAAAGGCGCTCGCCTGCCAAGATATTGGTGAAGGAGTGGTGAATATTGGTGTACCACATGTGTATATCAACCTAGTATATAATGCAATGCAGATTGGAAAGCAAGAGAGGTTGAAACATCTACTTAAAGATGAGACAACTCAAGTGATTGTTAGTCAATTAAGGCATCTAAATCAAAAAAGACTTGACCCAAATAAAAAAATGCAATAAATGTTCTCATCATAACTATTGAAATCAATAGCACCCTAGAATAAAAAAATGATTTTAAGGCATTCTCCTCAATTATGCATGCCTTCACCATGAGCTTATATCCTTGCCTCCCATCGTGATTGGGAATTATGTGTCTATTTTCTTCCCGAAGTGTTATTGGGTAATCTAAATCCTTTTGTTTCCCCTAGTGTATGCTAAAATTCTGTTTTTTACCTTTGTTTTGATGGATTCTCAACCATCTTTCATTTAACTCAGTTGATTAGAGCATGTGTTGAAGAGGGTGGTAGATCTAATGCAATGCAAATTGGAAAGCAAGAGAGGTTGAAATATCTACTTAAAGATGAGACACTCATGTGATTGTTAGTCAATTAAAACATTTAAATAAAAAATACTTGATCCAAATAAAAAAAAATGCAATAAATGTTCTCATCATAACTATTGAAATCAATAGTACCCTAGAATAAATAAATGTTTTTAAGGCACTCTCCTCAATTATGCATGCCTTCACCATGAGCTTATATCCTTGCCTCCCTTTGTGATTGGGGATTCTGTGTCTATTTTTTTCCCTAAATGTTACTGTGTAATCTAAATCCTTTTGTTTCCCTTAGTGTATGCTAAAATTCTTTTTTTTACCTTTGCTTCGATGGATTCTCAACCATGTTTCATTTAACTCAATTGATTAGAGCATGTGTTGAAGAGGGTGGTAGACCTAATGCAATGCCAATGCAGATTGGAAA
Organism: Picea engelmannii; assembly: GCA_009831015.1. Classification (NCBI taxonomy): domain Eukaryota; kingdom Viridiplantae; phylum Streptophyta; class Pinopsida; order Pinales; family Pinaceae; genus Picea; species Picea engelmannii. The sequence goes on along the minus strand of ML787596.1, from coordinate 432,420 downwards.
GCGGGAGGATTTTGAAATATCTACTTAAAGAAGAGACAACTCAGGTGATTGTTAGTCAATTAAAGCATCTAAATAAAAAAAAGACTTAATCCAAATAAAAAAATGCAATAAATGTTTTCATCATAACTATTGAAACCAATAGCACCCTAGAATAAATTAATGTTTTTAAGGCACTCTCCTCAATTATGCATGCCTTCACCATGAGCTTATATCCTTGCCTCCCTTTGTGATTGGGGATTACATGTCTATTTTCTTCCCTAAATGCTATTGGGGCAATCTAAATCCTTTTGTTTCCCCTAGTGTATGCTAAAATTCTGTTTTTTACCTTTGTTTCAATGGATTCTCAACCATCTTTCATTTAACTCATTTGATTAGAGCATGTGTTGAAGAGGGTGGTAGACCTAAATGACTCTTTGGGCACCTACTAGTGGATCAATTCATCCATAAGGAGGTAATATCTAAGTATGCCAAGTAATATTCCAAATCTTTCAAATGTTGGTCAATATTCCCTTATGTTATGAGGGGATAGATTGGATTCTCAGACTATCTACATCTATACAAGAATGTTCCTAGACAGAGTATGAGGAGATAGATTGACATCCCAGACTATCTATGCAAGAATGCGATTTTTAAGGTCAGGTGGAGGAATTTAGATTGATTATGATATTTATTACCTTCCTCCCTTGGAAAATGAAAGAAAGCGAGTAGAATTACCCCAAAGGGAAGACTAAAGGGTATAATCCATGGAGAATCGACGAAAGGGAGTGTAAAATACCTAGGTTATATTACTATTAATGCAATAATAAGTAAGCATTTATATGTCATCAATCAATATTTTATATTCATATTATAATAATGATAAGTCATGCCTTCTCCGAAAGCGCATGACTTATGACTTGGGATGATTTTAGGGGCTAAATTTCGCTCATGGGCTAATTTTCCATGGTTTTTCCCAAAAACGATTCGTCATTCTAAAAATGATTCGCCCAAATTCTATAGGATAAAATTATTTTACCTTAAAAATCGCCAAAATTTTATACAAATTATATAAAATCCTTAGAAATTTGAATATTTTTACAAAAATATCGCCAATGAAGAATTAGTAAGATTCACCAAGATTTCTACATTTTAAAATAAATTTACATCCTTAAAATCATCCCTGCAAGTTATGACCCCAACATGTCCAATTGTATCTCATCCCAACATGTCCAATTGTATCTCATTTCATTGATCTCGATATATTCATAATAATAATAAATGTTTTTTTATTTAATGGATATAATGGGATTCCTTATTAAGGGACGAAGATTTCATGAAGTGAACCATCAGTGTCATAGGAACCCAAAGGGTAGAACAAATTGGTTTAGGGTTGTAAGCTATGGGGACAAAAGAATGATGGATAGTTCTTTCATGGTAAAATCCATCTAGGCTAGAAGGAAGGGATACAATATTTTGAGGGGAATAAATATACGTCATGCCTCCCTATGAAAGTGAAACCTAGGTAATTTTTTATTTAGGAAACCTTTAGCCACTTACACAATGCATACAAGGAACATATTACACTCTTTATTATACTTTTTTCTTGTTACCAATATCATAAGAGTCCTTAGAAGATATCTAAGGTAAAGGATATTAAAAGATGCCCCGGGTGTGTGTTCAACCTGCATAAAGTGGGTGAGGATCAAATTCCATGAGTGTTTCCATCCACTTTATGATGGATCCACTAAAACCCACATAATGTAGGTCCTAAGGGCTGGATGAGCCTTATCTCTACCCATGCTTAGGTTCCCAAACAATAAAGTAAGAGGTATGAAATAGCAAGAAAAAGAGAACTTAGCCCCACCTATTGTCTCAAGATGGAAAAAGATTTGTTGGCTGGCTTGATTGAGATTCATCCGTAGAGGAATGTCCCCATGGTCTTTCCCTCTCCCTAGTCATATGTCTCCAAATTAGGAAAAATCTCCTTCCAAAACTACTCCAACAGATCAGTGTAGACTATATATGACAAAATATTAAATGAGTTATACAAACTTAAATCTAAAAAATTGAACACAATAAACTTAAGACTAATCATTAAGAGTTTCCTGCAACTTAGATTCATGCTTGAATACAAATACACTAATGCCTGAAAAAGGTTTTCGTCTTGGACATAGAAAAACAATTTTGTTAGTGATATGCATCCACTCATAAGTGCATCTTCCCTTAAGCATGTATGCCTATGCACTTATATATACATGTTAGTTTAGACCAGTAAATATTTTTTATTTTATTCAATGTGCATACTATGAATAAACAATTTAATTATGTGTAGTAAACATGGGTATTAATTTAATGTTGTATGAAAGTATGCTCTTGCTTGCTTAAGGAGAGTATATTTTTGAATAATTAAACATGGGTATTAATTTAATGTTGTATGAAATTATGCTCTTGCTTGCTTAAGGAGATTATATTTTTGAAAAATTATTCTTTGTTCATTAATTTTTCTTTGCATTAAAATGAATTTGGAGTTTTTCTTATCTCACCAATCCATCAAATTTTAATTTGGAGATTTTGTTATCTCACCAATCCATCAACCGAATTGAGATACATTAGCAGATTGTTCAGTTTCACCCATCAAACCCTCCCTCACCCCACGAAACAAAAACAATCTAATTTTCAAAAATGTGTTCCTGCCACCAAGCATTGAATTTTGAAACCCACGTGAATTGACCATTATTTTCCCATTTTTAACTCCCATCTCATTAATATACCAACCTTCAAATGCACTTTATGTGATACGAAGTCAAAACTTGCCAAAACTGGTATAATATTTATATCTATCATATGCAACATCAACTTATAACATTATAAACGCTGACTATTTACATACCAATTATATAGGTTACTAAGAAATTGATTCTCAAGTACTGAGAAATAGTCTAAATCAAATAACCCATGGATAAAACATGAAGTCAAGGAATCCAAATCAGTAGTACCATTGACATGCATCTCTACATGCCAAGCATGTGCTAAAAACAAGAACAGTGTTTAAAAAATTATTGTTAAAAATGTTGGACATCAACAACTGAAACCAGTGTGATAAGGGGCCGCGTTTGTATTTAAAGAGACATTGTCATTTGTGAGCGCTACAATGTGAATGTGTGTTGTTTTAGAACAATCTATAAATAAAATATGTGGCTCCTTTAGGCAACAAGGTCCAGGCATCATATGATCTATGGGTTGTTGGCTTTAAACTATGACATTAGAAGCATCTTTCCTCCATACGTGTGTGTCTCATCACTTCGCTTAAAGTGTTTAAAAGCTGCAATATCAGCCAAGATTTTTGCCAGCCTGGTTGCAGGTTTTAAGGTGAAAGTCCCCCTCATTTTGAGTGGTATGTATTATCGTTGTCTTGCATTAGTATCTTTGTGAGTGCTGTTGTGTATGTATCTGAGTCCACGCAGTAAACAAATTCCAAGGTGCCATCGGGCACACAAGGACCTGGCATTATATAAAAACTACTGGTTGTTAGGCTTTGGGCTATGACATTAGAATTTTGTTTTTCTGTGCAAGTCTCTAAGTAAACAAAAAGGAGAATGTGTGAGAATATTTAGCAGATTTTAAAGTATCAACAGCAGCTAAAAATACAAAGCGCTCATCTACCTGACCAGCCACAAATTCTGTGCAATTTTTCCAGAATGGCAGCAAGGCAAGAAATTTTATTAGCAGAGCCCATTTTCTGCTCGATCATTTTGATTTGAATATATAGCATCCTTTGCCAATTAATCCTTCTGTCCATTCTTTTGAAAAACCTTTGCATTTTTCCAATTCTGCAAAAAATATCTTTGAATATTTATGTTATTATAACTGCCTAAGAGATTCTTACTTCCAATTGTTGGAATTCCTATTGATTATTTTATGTACTTCATAGAATATGTGAACTAGCAACACTTAAAACTACAAAAGTATCACAAGCATGAAAAAGTGAGCATCCAATAGTACATAAAATATGCTCAAAACTATGAGAAGAAAAAGCTATGAATAGGGTGACTGGTCAAATATATTTTGCCAGGAACTTTAGAATACCTTTGTTGGCTTGCAGTAAACCGTTCACCAACTAGCATTTTTTATTAAAATCGCTCCAATTAAAAAGCTATCACAGTTATAACAATACTATTTATCATGTCCACTGGATGTAGCTTGGGTGGTTGGGAGGAATGATTGTTACCCTCCCCACCCAAGTTCAATTCCTTGTGAGTGACATGTTGTGCCCTTAAATGGGTCTATAAGATGCTCTTGTTGTTGAGCCCCCAATATTCCGAAAATACTCAGCCTCCCTATGCTCTCTCACAGATTTCCGGGGGGGGGTTCCGTGGACGTAGCGAGTACCGATATCCAGTGCCATGAACCACATGAAAAAAAAAACAATACTATTTATCATACGAATCAACAAGACTACTTACTGAGACCATTTATAAATACATAGTTACAATGTAAGAGTTAACCATGTACCACCCAAAATTAAAGCTCTCTTCTCAAATGTGATACTGTGTTTTCTTGCAATGGGTTTAACTTCACCCTTCTCCCAACTGTTGTTTAGCCAGGTACCTAAAAGGAAATTCTTCTTGTTGGCAGCCAGGTCTCGTTTGTTTTCATCAAATTTAAATGACTTCACTAATCAAATGATCAGTGTGGTTTGGAAAACAATAGAACCATTCTCAATACAAAATTACTGGAGGGTTAGATTTATATAGCAAAATAGGTCTATTTGTCCAAAATTTTCTGTTTCCAATACAGGGCATATTACTCATATACCTCTTCCAACCACTGAGTGAAGGTTGGAAGAAAACCACATAAAACTCCCAATCACCTTCCCATAAACAAAGGCAAACATGCTGGAAATTTCCATAAATATGGTGAAGAAAAGACCTTGAAGGATCCCAGAAAGAACCAGCCAAGATAACATCTGGTAGTGTAAATTAATGAACTATTTCTTGGCGTATGTAATAAGCATCGGGTTTTGGGGAGTGATCTTGAAGCCTTGAAGAGCCTGCATAGCAACAGATGCTTGCATTTCGTCTCCATACTCCACAAAGGCAATGCCAGGCTTTGCCTCGATCATACGTACTTCCTTGAAACCAGGGTATTGCTGGAACAACATCTGTAGCATCATAGTGGTTGTCTCATGGGGTAGATTCTGGATAAACAATATGTTGTTAGGTGGGGCAGGTGGCTCCTGTGAACTAGGCTTTCCTTGTTGAAACTGAGATTGAGAAGCCTGCAAAACAATAAGAAATAAGTACACTTATGAAGTAGCAAATAAATCACATCAACTACAATATCTAAATTTAACTACAAAGAAACAACCATTACAACACAGTTACATTAGATGATGGGACAAGAACTGGCAGGTGCTTTCATTGTGCCTTCAAAAAGCTCAAAACAGGCAAAAAAAAAATTGCTTTTGCCTACTTCATCATGGAGAGCAAATTTTAATATTGTATTTATTTGTCATAATTAAACTTTATTAAATTCTCAATTGCCTAATAAGCAAAAAGGAACTATATTTATATAAATTGATATAGAATCAAATTATTAGTGGTTGATGCCATCAATTTTGTCTAAGATTTTGTAAGATATCCCTCTGAAAAATCTCTGCATGTTATGTATGCCATTTTATTGGTTTTGATTGCAGCATGAAGATAAGTGAAATCAAACCATTGACATCTGCCACATGGTAAACCACCGTCTCCCAGGCCTCCACACATTGCTGGCTTGTAGTGTAATAACCATAGTTTTGTAACACACGGATGCCCTATTATTGACCTTATCATTTCTATCTGCAATGGAATACAATTGACTGTTGTAACTTGGTATCCAACATAATCCAAAGGGACTTATAGAAATTGATGATGAGCCTGGAAACTTGATTGAAGGTGATGGACATAGGGAGGCCAAAATGTTTTCCATATCAGTGTGAAGAAGAGTTTGACAACCTTTAGAGCAGTGATGGTTTTCTGGTTAGATGTGAGAATCGCCATCTAAGAAAACCTATCAACCACAAACCTACTATCGTGTTGATGCTTGGTAATTGACAGTCCTGATAGAAAGTCCATGGAAATAGACTTCTATAGATGTGCCAGAATTGGCGAGGGCCTGAACATGTGCTCCTTGCAATCTGCGGGGGGTGCCTGGCGATATGTTTTGCCACACCCCCAATTTTGTGAATCGCGACAAAACATTTCTCCATTGTGCAGAGCATTAGTAGAAAAAGAGTTAGGTTGTTCCATTAGGAATTGTGAAGAAGAAGAGCAGAGAAGAGCATCTTGCCTTGGAGGATGTGTTGGAGAGATTCTTGCACATTGGATCTTCTCTGTTGCTAGGGTTTTGTTGATTTTCCCTCGTTAGGGTTTGGAGAGCTGACAAGATTTGTACTAGCCTTGAGAAAAGGCCACAGTATGTGCATGTACTTCATCTTGAGCATATTAATGAAGTTTCCCGCTGTCCAAGACTTTGCAATTTCCAGATTTGATTTTCAGCTATGTATGTTCCTTATGCATTGTTATTTACGGCCATATATGTCTTGCTGATTTGACATAAGTAAACAAACGATTGTTAAGTGATCGGACATCTAAATGAAGAATATAAGGGGCTGATTTTACTGCTGTTGTACTATTGTTATTACCACTGTAAAAGGGTATATAAGATCTGGCTATTGGCTGATAAGTTGCCCTGAAAGGGCTGAAACTTATCCCTTTGGTTTAGTATCTTTTCTCCTTGAATTGCTGGGAAGTTTGGGCTGTTTGGAAGTGAAAGATTGTACTTTTTTCCCTGTTGTTTTGTACCTTGTTTTACAGAAGCCCTAAGGCTCAAAATTCACTGGGATAAGATACGAAAAACCTTCTAGGTTGAAGGTGAAATTTCTGTTTTGCATTGAAATTTGAATTCCGAGAAATTTCCACAACTACCACACATAAAAATGAGCACATATTTGGGTAAATAATCCAAGAGAGAAAAGAACCTCAAAAGTGGTAGATCTTAATGATGGTTCTATATATTCTAAACTTAATCAGACAAGTCAAGAAACATATTATATAAAGGGAAGAGACCATTGGGACCACTAAATCAGATAGGTACAGATACAATTTTACCATTTCGAAATAGCCATCTCTAAATCAGACATCAGAAAATAAACCTCAAAGAAATCCAGAGGAAAGAACTTCAAAGTTGAGATTGATGTTATTCACTTTTGTAAAATACAAGCAGAGTAATGAGTATGAATAAGACCACCCAAACTAAAAACAATAACTCATCACAAAAAATAAAATAATAACCTTTTTCTCTACTTTCACTGAGAATAGAACCAAATAACACCCAATTTCTATTTCAAGTTACCTACTTAACAAAATAGCCTTATGAAACATGAAACTTACAGCAGCTGCCCCATAAGAAGTTGCAGGTCCATTCCCAGCCTGATGAGTTTCATGTTGTTCCTTGCGCCTCTTCTCAGCTACAAACATGTGTTTGTGACCAAATGTGGAACTTTAGCAGATATAAAAACAGACTACTTTCATTTTCAAATTTATTAAACATAATGCAGTGGGTCAGCCTTCAGAAAACAATAGATATAGCAAAGATATACACATCATTGTGAATCAGAAGCTTTTCAATCAAGAAAATAAAGATAAACTCCACAATGAAATAAGCATGTCCATCAAAATACTAAAATGAGCAATTTACACATTCTCTGTTTGTAGGACAAAATGGAAACCACATTCACTGCACTTCATCACTTTCAAGGAAGAGGGTCATTATACAATAAGCTCTATCAAGAAGTAAATTTTGATTTACTATAGTTTATGATATTCAATGGCCAGGTTCCAGACCACATTGCTTTCTAGGGAAAATCTCCAAATTAATCTACATTCTTAGGTGTTAGCCTCATCTCAACTAAAACACCAAACTGGAGTTGGTAACATATCTAAAACCACTACCATGTACAGAATATAGCAGAGTTGCATGCAACGTATCCCTAGCCCTGGAAAGTCCTGAAACGGCAATCTCCAACACTTATACCAATACTGGGAAGTCCAGAAGATGTCCCCCACCAACACCACCACCAATTTGGGAGACATCTCACTCAATTCTAGGGAGCAATCCCCCACTAGAAAAAATAGGTACATGTAAAAAAAAAGTGAACGCAAATTGTTCAAAAAAAGGCAAAAAAGGGTCAAAATTGTTTATCCTAACCCTATACGCTGTTTTGAACAATTACTAGAAAGAAAACAAACACAGCAACAAGTCTTTTTTACATCCTAAGAGCTGGAAATTGCAGGTAGGAGGCAACAAGTTCACCCCAGTGACATTCATATCCAGGAACAATCCAGGGTAGTAGCTTTTCTGTTAAAATAATTAAAAAGTATCTAGGCAAGTGTTTCTCATCACCTAGGCACCTAAGGTGTGAGAAAGTGCCTAATGTGGACCCTAGTCATTTAATTTGTGAGAGACAAATTAAAAGGTGACCTTATGACTTTAGTGAGAGGGTGAGTGAATAGACATTCAATCTCATCCACTCGTCTCATCTAATCTCAACCGTCGGATGAGATTACTCTTCACCTTCCCTCATGGGGTCAATCAGGGTAGGAGGGCGCACCCATTCTTGGGTTGTTGAAGCATTTTTGAGAGAGCAAGAAGAAGAGAAGGTCAAGCTTGAAAAAGGAGGCAACATTTGCAGAGATAGAGCATGCATTTCAATGCAGAGTTCAGCATTTAATTCAGTCCGTACAATACGGATTTCTAGAGGTCGTACAGCCATTTTTATCAGTGTTACAAACATCAGCATCGGCAAAATATCGCCGAGGGTCTGAAAACGAAAATATCGGCAACATCGGGAAAAATATCAGAAAATATCGGAAAATGTCGTAAGAATGAAAAGCAATGTTGTAACAATGAAAATATCGGAAAATATCGCCGACCCTGATTTTGAAGATAATATCGCCAACATCGAGATATTATCGAGATGTTGGTAACACTGATTTTTATGCACAGAAATGGAGGAAGACAGCAGTTAGAGTTCTGAGGAGGTTGGCACGCATTCCAAAGCAGCCACACAAGCATTTACTTGCACAGAAATCAAGGCAACTGCTGGCATTTATTTCTGGGTGAATTTCTGTACAGACGTACAGATTTGGCACAAATTTCAAGGGTTGTACAGTCCAGATTTGGGCACTGTTTTCGAGGAGAAAAGGCATGAATTTTGAGGAGCTGTTCCTGCTGCATATTCCGTACTGAATACTCAAAAAAAGGCACAAAAATCGAGACAGTCCGTACAGCATTTATTGCTGGAACAGCTGTACAGATTTCTGGCACAAAAATCGAGGAGCTTTTCCAGGACTGTTCTGAAGTAGTTTTGCTAAAGAAAGTATGAGATAAGTTTGTGTATTTTCTGAAGATGAATATGCTGTAAATGAAATTTCTCTGAAGCTCATAAATAATAAAAATTCCCTCTCACTGGTTTTCCCCTTGTGGGTTTTTCCAGGGTCGTTGTTAGACCAAAAATCACTGCGTTAAGTTTCTGAATATTGTGCTGCTGATATGGTTTTATTTCTGCATTAAATATTGTTCAGAATCCTCATGTTTCAGTTCTGAAAAGTTGTTTATATGCTGAGTTTATTTGGCTGTCATATAACTGGGTTTGGGCATTAAACATCCATTGAAAATCAGCGAGAATTGAAACTGGGTGGGGTCTGAAATTCTACATGGTATCAGAGCTGAGTTAAAGAGAGGCAGATTTATATCAGCAAGTCAGAAAAGTGGGACAGCAGTCACTTAACCGGACAGAAATTTGAATTTTTCATTTTCAGCAGAAAAGGGTCAATGGCTACTAGTTTGAGGGTTGAGGGCAGACTTGATGGGGCAGTGAACTTTGGTGCTTGGAAGGAGAGGATGATCTTGTTGTTGCAAGAAATTGAGTTATAGGATATTGTTGAGAACTCCACAACAAATCATGTGAATGTATCCACAGATGTCACTCTTCTAACAGCATACACCAAGAAGAGTATCAAGGCTAAGAGGATTATTCTTGATGCCATCAAGGACCATTTGATTCCTCATGTGACAGGGAAGGCAAATGCCTATGAGATGTGGGAGTCCTTGACGAAGTTGTACCAGAGTCCAACTGAAAACTGGAAGATGGTTTTTTGAGAGAAAAACCGAAGAGCATTAAAATGACCAAGGCTGAAAATGTGGTCACATATCTTACCAAGTTGACACAGGTGAGAGATGAGCTTGGAGTTGTGGGGGAGGCCATTGTTGACAGTGAGCTTGTGAGGATAGCATTGAATGGAGTTTCCAAACAATGGGTTGTTTTTGTTGAGGGCATTGTGGCTAAGGAGAACCTTCCCAAGTGGGAACGTCTTTGGGATGACTTTGTTCAGGAGGAGACCCGGAGAGGTTATGTGCATGGCAGTTCATCTACAGGTCATAATGAGGAGAATGTGGCTCTTGCTGCTAACAGCAAGAAGAAATTCAAAAAGGGTCCTACCGGAGGAAATAAACCGAAGGGTGAAGGCAAGATGGACATGAGCAAAGTCAAGTGCTTTGCATGCCACAAGTTTGGGCACTATGCAGGACAATGTCCGAACAAGAAGAAGAAGCAAACAGCAGCTTCAGCAGCGGTGGACGAGTTCTCCGCCAAGTTTGATAAGGAGTTTTCCTTAGTGGTGTCTTTCCACTAGGACCACTCATTCCAGTGTGTGGTATATTGACAATGGTGCCTCCCGCCATATGACAGGTGTTCGTGAGCACCTGACAGATCTTACTCATATTGGTGATCTTGAGGTAGTGCTTGGAGATGACCGAGTGGTCAAGGCAGTTGGTAGTGGAACAATATCTTTTCAGAGGGAGTCTCTACCTCCCATGTTGTTGAGAGAGGTCCTATATGTTCCTAGCTTGAAGAAGAACTTGGTTTCAGTTTCTGCTATTGAGGAGAGGGGTTATGAGGTGTTGTTCCGTGATGGGCAGGTGCTCCTATTCCCCAAGGGATTCAGTATCACTTCGGCCAAAGTGATTGGGACTCGACATGATAAGTTGTACAAGCTCATGTTCCAGCCAGCGAGTGCATTATGTCATTCTACCAGCAGCAATGATCTTTGTGAGTTATGGCACAGGAGGATGGCTCATTTGCATCATGGGGCTCTGAGGATATTGAGGGGGATTATGACAGGAGTTCCAGATTTCAGTACAGAGCACCAAGAGTTGTGCAAGGGGTGTGCTTTGGGAAAGTACACCAAGATTACTTTTCCAAGCAGTGACAGTAGAGCAGCAGGTATCCTTGATCTTATTCATTCTGATGTATGTGGCCCGATGTCTTAAGCATCTTTGACTGGTTGTTTATACAATGTCATATTCATTGATGACTTCTCTCAAAAGTCTTGGATTTTCTTCATGAAGACCAGAGGACAGGTCTTCAATCGGTTCTAAGAGTTCAAAGCTCTTGTGGAGAACCAGATTGGGAAGAAAATCAGAGTTCTGAGGACAGGCAATGGGGGTGAGTATACCTCCAAGGAGTTAATGGAATTTTGTGCAGGAGAGAGTTGATTGTTCCTTACAACCCACAGCAGAATGGGGTTGCTAAGAGAAGAACAGGGCCATAGTTGGGGCTGCGAGAGCCATGTTACATGATCAAGGGATACCACTATTTCTTTGGGCTAAGGCATTCTACACTGCAGTTTATCTACAGAACAGAAGTCCACACAGAGCAGTGGGGAGTATGACTCCTGAGGAGGCTTTCTCTGGGAAGAAGCCTGAGGTGGGGCACTTTAGGAAGAAGGCATTGTATGGGCTGAAACAAGCTCCCAGAGCCTGATATTCGAGGATTGATGCCTACTTGCAGCAGTTGGGCTTTGAAAAGAGTGAGGTGGATCCCAACCTATACTTCATTGTGGTTGGAGAGGATCTTCTCATACTCTTGCTATATGTGGATGATCTTTTCATTACAGGGGCAGAGAGACTCATCACTAGCTGCAAGGAGAGCCTTGCTTCAGAGTTTGAGATGACTGATATTGGACTGATACACTATTTTTTGGGATTGAAGGTTTGGCAGAAGCCTGGACATATCTTCCTGGGACAGGGGAAGAATGCTTGTGACATTCTAAGGAGATTCCAGATTGAGGATTGTAGGCCCATGACCACTCCCATGATTACCAACTAGAAGAAGCTTCATGCTTCTGAGTCACAGTTGGTTGAATCCACTTTATATCGTCAGTTGATCGGTTCTTTGATGTATATGGTCAATATCAGGCCAGATATTTGTTTTGTTGTCAATACTCTTAGTCAGTTCATGGTGGAGCCTAGGAGGGTACATTGGGTGGCAATAAAACATGTGCTCAGGTACCTTTGTGGTATAGTGGATTATGGTCTGGACTCTCTGAGAGGGGATGGAGTTCAATTGGTGGGCTACACAGATTCAGATTGAGCAGGATGTGTCAGTGACCGGAAGAGTACTTATGGGTGTTGTTTCGGATAGGGCTCAACAGTGGTGTCTTGGTTCAGTCGAAAGCAAAAATCAGTGGCTTGAGTTCTACAGAGGCTGAGTATATGGCTATCAATCAGGCCAGTTGTGAGGGTCTTTGGCTTCGCAAGTTGTTGGTGGGATTGTTTGGTTTGCAGTTGAGGCCTACTATGATTTACTGTGACAATCAAAGTTGCATTAAACTCTCTGAGAATCCAGTTTTTCACGACAAGTCTAAGCACATTGAGATTCGATATCACTTCATCCGAGATTATGTTCAAAGAGGAGCAGTTGAGCTACAGTACATATCTACAGATGAGCAGGTTGTGGATATACTCACCAAAGCCTTGGGCAAAGGCAAGGTTGTATTCTTCAAGGACAAGCTTGGAGTGGTGAGTAACACTTTCCTCGATAAGAGGGAGTGTTAAAATAATTAAAAAGTACCTAGGCAAGTGTTTCTCATCACCTAGGCGCCTAAGGGGTGAGAAAGTGCCTAATGTGGACCCTAATCATTTAATTTGTGAGACAAATTAAAAGGTGACTTTATGACTTTAGTGAGAGGATGATTGAATAGACATTCAATCTCATCCACTCATCTCATCTAATCTCAACCGTCGAATGAGATGACTCTTCACCTTCCCTCATGAGGTCGACTAGGGTAGGAGGGCGCACCCATTCTTGGGTTGTTGAAGCATTTTTGAAAGAGCAAGAAGAAGAGGAGGTCGAGCTTGAGAAAGGAGGCAACATTTGCAGAGATAGCACATGCATTTCGAGGCAGCAAACTAGCATGCATTTCAAGGTAGAGTTCAGCATTTAATACAATCCGTATAGTACGGATTTCTAGAGGTTGTACAGCTATTTTTATGCACAAAAATCGAGAAAGATAGCAGTTAGAGTTCTGAGGAAGTTGGCATGCATTCCAAGGCAGCCACACAAGCATTTACTTGCACAGAAATCAAGGCAACTGCTGGCATTTATTTCTGGGTGAATTTCCATACAATCCCTACAGATTTAGCACAAATTTCGAGGGTCGTACAGTCCAAATTTGGGCATTGTTTTCGAGGAGAAAACGCACGAATTTTGAGGAGTTGTTCCTGCTGCATGATCCATACAAAATACACAGAAAAAGGCAAAAAAATCGAGACAGTCCGTACAGCATTTATTGCTGGAACAGTCGTACACTTGTACGGATTTCTGGCACAAAAATAGAGTAGCTTTTCCAGGACTGTTCTGAAGGAGTTTTGCTGAAGAAAGTCTGAGATAAGTTTGTGTATTTTCTGAAGATGAATATGCTGTAAATAAAATTTCTCTGAAGCTCACAAATAATAAAAATTCCCTCTCTCATTGGTTTTCCCCTTGTGGGTTTTTCCAAGGTCATTGTTAGACCAAAAATCATTGTGTTAAACTTCTGAATATTGTGCTACTGATATGGTTTTATTTCTACATTAAATATTGTTCAGAATCCTCATGTTTCAATTCTGAAAAGTTGTTTATATGCTGAGTTTATTTGACTGTCATATAATTGGGTTTGGGCATTAAACATTGACTGAAAAATCAGCGAGATTTGAAACTGGGTGGGGTCTGAAATTCTACATTTTCTTCCCGATTTAAATTAAACGCATCCATCTACATTTTGAAGGAGAAAAAGAGCCAGGAAAATATTATTTCAATTGAACTATATTGAACCTACCTAGGAGTTGACTTGCACATACATTTTTAGTTCATTGCAGTTTACTTGAGCTCACTTCACTCCAGTTTAGTTTGACTTCAGTGCATATGAGATGACTTCAATTCACTGTAACATTAAAGTTATTCTTTACTAAGAAATAGATATTTCTGAATATTAATATATAATGGAATATGATAAAATTGATGATTACACTACCTCGTGACGGTTGCTATATAGCATTGACTGGTCATGAGGTGAGGAGGTACGTGCCTCTTGATTTAATTAAAAGATATTAATTATTATTACAATTTATTATATTTATTATTATTATCATTTTTATGTTCGTAACATGCCACCTTCTTAAGATTTTACTTTGTCCTCAAAGCAAGGGTAGCGATGGATATTGTAGGAGGAATCATTCGGACTCCCATGATGAGTCCTCTTCTGGAAGGTTTTTCCATTTGATAAGATATTCCTTTATGGTCCTAGAACGTAACACCTTTTCCTTTGTGGCAAGAATACCTTCTGGTTCTAAAATAATTTTTCCTTCGTCATCGAATTCAGGGATTTCTGTTTGCACTGGTTAAGCTTGCCCAAGCATTTTTTTGAGACATGAAACGTGGAAGACATTGTGGATTCGACAATTGTCTGGTAACTCCAATCTATAAGCTACTTGGCTAATTTTTTTGTTAATTTGAAAGGGTCCATAGAATTTTGGGGCCAATTTGTTCTTCCCTTGTTGCTTAAGGGATAATTGTTTGTAGGGTTGAAGTCGTACAAACACCCAATCGCCTTCTTCAAATTCTCTTTCTGACCTATGTTGATATGCTAATTGTTTCATTCGATTAAGAGTTGTTGCTAGGTTCTCTTTTAATATTTGTATGATGTTTTGTTCTTCCTCTAGCTTATTTCTTACTGCTTGGACCTTAGTATTAATTAGTGCAAACTCCTTCCATTTAGGTGGTTCATAACCATACAAGGCTTGGAAGGGAGTCATTTTAGCAGAAGTGTGATATGTAGAGTTATACCACCATTCGGCTAAGTGTAACCATTGAGACCATTTATTTTGCTTATCTGTCACAAAGCATCGTAGATACGTTTCTAAGCATTTATTTACAATTTCTATTTGTCCATCTGTTTGTAGGTGATAGGCGGAGCTCATATTAAGAGATATACCTGTATTTTTGCAAAATTATTTCCAAAATTTTCCTTTAAATTTTGCATCCCTATCGCTGACAATTACCTTCGGAAACCCATGTAACTTATAAATGTTTTTGCAAAAAAAATTTGCAATTTGTTTTGTTGAGTCGGTTTTTCTTACTACCATGAAATGTGCATATTTGGTTAATCTATCAACCACCACAAAAATTTTATCCTTTCCCTCAGACATGGGTAGCCCTTCAATGAAATCCATTGAAATTTCTTCCCATTTTTGTTCAGAAATATGTAGGGGATGAAGTAATCCTGGAGTCATAACATTTTCATTTTTATTTCTTTGACAAATTTCACATTTGGCAACAAATCTTTGAATCTCCTTATTCATTCCTTTCCAATAGAATGATTGTTGTGCATTATAGTAGGTTTTGAAAAAACCCACATGTCCTGATGCTGGGGAGTTGTGTGACTCCTTAAAACTTTCATTTTAAATTTTGAGGATGGAAATAGGTAGATTTTGTTCTTGTACCATAAAATGTCATTTTTCCATTCAAATTTGGGGTTTTGGTCTAAATTGTTGATTATGGAATTAGATTCAGGATCTTTGGCATACT
>ML787596.1:378918-415357 GCA_009831015.1 Picea engelmannii | reverse complement strand
GGAAGGTAGTTGGTGCATTGGTTAGACCGAACGGCATGACTTTAAACTCATAATGACCTTCGTGTGTTTGGAAAGCAGTTTTTTCTACATCTTCTAATCTTACTCGAATCTGGTAGTACCCTGATCTTAAATCCAATTTTGAGTAGTATTTAGCTCCATGGAGTTCATCTAGCAACTCATCTATGAAGGGTATAGGAAATTTGTTTTTTATCGTTATTTTATTTAACCCTCGGTAATCTATACATAATCTAAAAGATCCATCTTTTTTTCGAACCAATACTACTGGGGCTGCATATGGGCTCCTGCTTGTCGTAATAACCCCACATTTCAATAGGTCTTGAATTAGCCTTTCTATTTCCATCTTATGGTGGTGAGGATATCGATAAGGTCTAATATTAACTAGTGTTTAATGAAGCTTAACCTCGATTATATGTTCTATGTTTCTATTAGGTGGCAGCTTCATAGGTAAGTCTTGGAATACCTTGTCGTAATTTTGGATTAATGTTTGAATCTTTGGATGTTTCGACTTGACTATTTCTGTTGTTAATAACTGCATCTGATGACAGTGTGCCACGTAAGTTGGTGCTCCTTTTCGAATTAGTTTCTCCATTTGTTGTGAGGATATAATTTGGGTGGGAGGAAGTTGGAATCCATATAATTTGTATTGGCAAAGAATGTGGTCGGGGGAGTGGTCACAGGAATGGGTGCGGGGCAGGGAGTGGGTAGCGTGGGTTTAGGAAATGAGTACAGGTGGGGAAAATTAATGGGAAAATGGACAGGTGGGGAAAATTGCTAGCGAAAGCTGGATCAGAACGAAAGCTCTGATACCACTGTAACATGAAAGTTATTCTTTACTGAGAAATAAAGATTTATGAATATTAATATATAATGGAATATGATAAAATTGATGATTACACTACCCTCGTGACGGTTGCTATATAGCATTGATTGGTCACGAGGTGAGGAGGTACGTGCCTCTTGATAAAGAGGTACATGCCTCTTGATTTAATTAAAAGATATTAATTATCATTACAATTTATTATATTTATTATTATTATCATTTTTATGTTCGTAACATTCACATCCTTCTACTCTGGGCTAGGGCGCATCACTTGAGGAATCTTCATCCTTGCTTAGAGTGGACATCACTTCATCTATTTTTGCCTAGGGAGGTGCACCCTAATTGACGATGACTTGTTGACTTCCTATTTTCAGCTGGGGTGATTTCTACTGCAAGTCTATTCCAGGGTGGCTTGGATGACAAGCTAATCCCCATCCATAACCTTGGGAAGTGCGCCATAGTGGAGGTTTTTATTTTCCTCTTATGTAGATCTATTCCTAAGGATGAGGGCTCTTGACTTGTGCTTTTTTTGGAATAAACTTGTTCTATTCTGCTTGATGCTTGCAGACAAAGGAGGAGGGCACACTATTTGGGCGATGCGAGGCACATGCATTATCTATTTTCAGAGATCAAGGAGCACCTTACCAAGGCTATTCATAGCAGAGATTCTCTCATATTCTTATTCGTAGTCCTATTTTGGCCTTTCTTTAGGAGCTGCTCTTGCGCTTCCAGTTTATATCAGCACTATTACTTGGCAATCCCATTGACCTACTTTTGTGGTCATTCATTTTACATAAATAAAATTATCTTATAATCTTATCTTATTCTCAGTCTCATTCTTATCTTAGATATCTTCCCAAAAACAAGGAATTTCAGGGGCATTCCCAGAAACAGGAATTCATGACCCCAATTCCGCAAGAGATAGTGATAGCATTAGCCACCAAAAACAGGAATTTTTGGAGATAGTTTCAGAGACAAGAATTCTGGTGCTTATTAAACAAATGGAACATGTTGAATTGTTGGATTCCAGATTACAGTCTGTAAACTTACTAACAAAATACTGAAAATGCAATCTAAGAATTTAATTCTGAAACATCAAGTCAGTGATACGAAAACACAAGAAATTCTTCACCCCCAGGGTATTCCCTCCATGCAGAAATTCTAGATCTTAAGAACAAGCAAGATGCAATCCATTCCTAGAAAGCCTTATTCAAGCGAGAGGCCGAATTCAACAGGAAACCCTCAATTGTTGGGTTCAGGGGAGGAACAAGGCACCCCCCTCGTCCAAAGGTCCAAGATATTGTTCAAGACAAACAGATGAGCATACCATATGTGCTCAAGAACTAAACTTGAAAATGAGGGGACTCCCAACGCCCTCATCTCCACCTCTTCGAGACAACCTGGGTCTACCAGAGCTGACCCCAGAGTGCACCATTTGGCTCCACCTCCACACTTTTCCTCTGTTTCTGAACATTGGGAGATAGACTACAAGCCCGTAGGGCTAAGAAAAAATTCTTCTCCGTTTCCCATAGAATTTTCTCAATGTCAATCTTATGCAATGTTACCAAAACAGAACCGGTCATTGAAAAACCAGAACCGAACCGGAACCAGGAAAAAACCAGAAAAAAAAACGGATCAAAAAACCAGTCACTAAAAATACATAAAATATTCAAATTTTGAAAAACAAATACATATTCATGTGCATCCATGTGAATCCAAACCATTATACACAAATTTGCAAAGTTACTCATATATATTCATGTGCATCCATGTGAATCCGATTCCAGAATCCAAACCATTATACACAAATTTGCAAATCTTCTCATATATATTCATGTGCATCCATGTGAATCCAAACCATTATACACAAATTTGCAAAGTTTCTCATATATATATAACAAGTAATAGTGTATAAAACCAAAATAGCACTAAGAGTAAGTGCACTCCATGAGTCCAACTCAGCCCTGCAACCTCTCCAACTCAGCCCTGCAATCAGCTCTCTAAACTCAAGAAAAACCCTTAGCTCAAAAACTCAAGAGAAGCCAAATGAGTAGTGTGAGTGAAAGAGAAGGGGTGGGGTTGCCTTTATAGCTTCATTAGGGGCTCTAGACAATTCTAGAAGCTTCCCATGCATGCCCCTAACCCTAAAATAAAATAAAAAATAATAATTTCCCCCTACCTTTTCCGGCCGCAGGCATCTTCAACAAAAAAAAACGGTTCTGTACGGAACCAGTCAAGAGCGGTTTCGTGAGGCGGTTCAGACCGGTCGGGGCTCAGAACCGGTTGGACCGGTCGTTTTACCGGTTCCGGTTCGGTTCTTGTAACTATGATCTTACGTGAGACCAGGTTCTTGATCTCAAACAATCCTGTGAGCAAGTAGCCACGGCTCAAAAGGCCGATAAATGGGTTGTTGTTAAAGACCTTTGGGGGATTATTAGCGATCCCCCCCTCCTTGCCAGAGGACCCTACCAAGGTCCACCAAATGACACCCCTACCGAGGTGAAAGCAAGATCCCCATTGGATGTCAAAACTATAATGGAATCTTTTTGTCTTCACCAAGACCGATTTACAATACATTCAGGAGTCAGATCATTGGATATTCTATTGTTGATTAAGACTCACACAAGCCCCATCAAGACCATTCCAAACTACCCAAGATATCACTACTTATCAGTCTACAGACTATGTCACACGGTTTGGGTCCAAGTATTGAGTTTGGCAACGATGAGAGTCGGTTCAAATTTGAATTTTCCAATGCAATTCGAATAAGATTCACCATTAACTTCATCTATATGCACATTTAAAAAATTTACAATATATATGTATATATAAACTTTAAAATGAAATATAACATATAAGAGTAAGAAATCAAGATCAATCAACATATATGAGTAAGAATCATCATCAATAAATATATATGAGTAACTTAATCATGATAAAATCCAATGTCACTATTAAAATTTAAACATATCGTGCAACTACAAATTATAAAACATAAGGAGAACATATTCTTCAAAATTAAAAATTTAAAAGAATGGCCATAATGTCAAACACTAGTCTGTAAACGTGACAGTCACTGGGTCAGTGACAGTCACTGGGTCAGTGACAGTGGAACTCTAGGAGTCCAGATGATGGACACTACTAAGCTGCATGATATGGGGAAATGGAAATGAGCTAGAAATGTGACCCCTAAAAATTAGGAGATGGGGAAATGTTATATATATATATATATGAAGTTGGCGGTTTTTGGCTCTGCGATGATCTCCCTGCGGTCATGCGACCTTCCGCATAGAACCCTGGGCGCGGAGGCCGCAAGGCCCCGTGGGTTTTTTTTTCGACGGTTTCATATGGTGCAGGTAAATTTTTCCGGTCCCCTCGCCATTTTCTCTTTTCTGTCGTCCTTCTGAACCAATGTCAGTTTTGTCCTCCCTAGAACAACTGGCATTTTCGATCCTACCGTCACCCTAGGAAATGGACGATGTGGAGCTCATAAATTACGATCCCTCTCTCTCACGCGTGGAAGCCTTTGCATCCCAGTCCGATTTCGAGCTCAAACATACGAGTTCCTTCCACTCTCTTGTTTCCGCGCATGTCACGACACAGTTCGGGGTTTTCTCTCGTGCGAGCATTAAATGCCCCTTGTCTCCTCTTTCTCTATGCAAGGATGTCAAGCCTCTCCCTTTTCCCCCTGATCCCTCGGCTCCCCCGCCCTCATTGTTTTCTGCCTCCACCGTTCTGAGCTCCCCCTCTCTACATATTTCTTTCCCTAAACCCTCTAGTCCCCTGAGGTCCGTGTCTCCTCCCGCTCCAGATTTCCAGCAATCACAAGGCTCATCCAGGACTTCTCACAAGTGTATAAAAGAGAAAAAATGTTGATGATTATAGCTGCGTGAGACATACTCCAAGACACGGACTAAGTGAGTCAGCCTGAGAGAGAGCCCATGAGTTAGGTGTGCCCATGAGATGGGTGTGTTGTTCCTCTCTGAGACGGAGAAGGAACGTTGTGTGCCCCTATGTGGGGTGAGGAAGCCCATGAGTTGGGTGTGCCCATGATATGGGTTTGTGGTTCCTCTCTGAAACGGAGATGGAATGTTGTGTGCCCCTGTGTGGGTTGAGGAAGCCCATGCGTTGGGTGTGTCGTTCTCTCTGATACAGAGATGAAACGATGTACTGGTCTCCTCTGTGCAAAGAGTTGAGATGATGTGATACTCCAAATGATTCTCCTGTGAGACGCAGTGAGAAAGAGATCTATTGAGTAGGACGTGCATGTGGCTAAGCACAGGTGAACGTGATCCTAGTGGTTGAGCACTAGTGAGTGTGATTCTCCTGTGAGACGCAATGAGATAGAGATGTGGACGTCCTTGTGGCTGAGCACAGACGGATGTGCCCCTAGTGGTTGAGCACTAGTGGGTGTATGAGATCCCTTGCTATATTGTCCAAGAGTCAGACTTACCTGTAACCCTATTTGTGACGTAAAGGGTACAGGTCGGCCCCACCATAAAGTGAAAGATAATTAATATGGTAATTATTAAATATATTGTGAGTTATTGAGGTCGGCCCTGTTGTGCCAATAGACACTACTTTTGATGTGTACAGTCTAATATAAATAAAGGTAAATTCCCCATTGAGGAATCATACCACATGAGTGAGTTTGGAAATTTCAACAAGTACTTTTCAGCAAAAGTGCGCACCTCTTGGGCGCTAGCTTTCTAGGTTTTGCGAGCAACCTTTTGTGTGCTAGGTTTATGGTGTGGGGGGGTCTTTTTCTTGAAGAATATAGCAAAGGATTGGTTGGGTTTTCTTCCCTTGTTGAGAAGGGTTTCCCAAGATACTTCTTGTGTACTTGTGCATGGTATTTCTTCTTGTGATCTTGGTTGCTGCAACAAATTGTTAATGGTGAAACTGCAAATGTCTATGGTTCAAGTAAAATGCTAAAAATGGAATGAACTTCATACTTGAGCCTAGCTTAATGAAAAATCAACAAAAAAGGYRCGGTACAGATGGTCGTGGGTAAAGATATTCCGATGGMAGAAGTCCTTCAGTACCCAGGAAAGACATTGGTTGGAAGGTTGATTAGCAAATCTCCTGGGGACCAGGCATTACAGGTATGGATGGAAGAACATTGGCTCTCGTTGTTGGGCTATATCCCGTCGGCCCATACGCTGGTTCGGGGATGGCTAGCGTTTTTCCTTCAAGAGGAATCACACTGCAACTTACTTCTAGATAAAGCTTGGAATTGGGGTCCCTCTGGACTTAGCCTCAGACTTTGGACAGTGGATTTTGATCCCGCTAAAGAACCCATCTCTTTTCTACGGGTCTGGGCCATATTGCCAAGCTTGCCTTTGGATTTTTGGACTCTAGATGCACTTCGTGCCATAGGAAGCAAGCTGGGGGGTTTTGTTGGTTTGGAACCAAAATGGTCCTCCAAGAAGGGCAAAAGATGGGCCTGGATCCAAATTGAGGTGGACATCCGCAGAGGACTTGTTGGGTCTGTTGAGATCGTTCTCGAGGACAAGGTATGGATCCAGAAAGTGGATTATTGGCACCTTCCCTTTCGCTGCTATGGTTTCCACGAGATAGGACACATCATGGCTCAATGCACTCGAATAATGCCAGAAATCCCGCCTCACAAAAAGATTTGGAGGAGGAAATCCATGTCTAGTCGCGAGACTCGGGGGGAGGATGTGGAGGTTGTAGGTCGCAGTGAAAAGGTGATGATAGAACCGGAAGAAGTTGCTCCCTCCAGTCAGGCAATTGGAGACTTCATACAAAAAACGACACAAGGTATGGTTGATTTTGTTTTTGTTCCTATTGAAGTTTATGGGCCCAAAATCCTTGATTTACCTCTGTCCCTTGACGAAATCTCTTCTCCCACACACTCTTCTCCGGCTCCCTCTGTCCTCAAGACACTCTCCCCCCCNCCTTGGTTCTTCCCTCTTCCCTCCCTATTGTCACTCCCTCTCTACCTTGTCCTGATCCCCCTTCTCCCTTGGACCCATCCGCACCGGACCCCGTGTCTACTGATCCTTTTCTACCCCCCCTTTCTGCCTCACAGGGTTCCGGGGGTGCCTCCCCAACCCTTCTCGCCAAGAGATATTACCTTAGATCAGCTGGGAGACAGAAGGATCCCCCTCTGTCTAAGGGTGGCCTAGCTCTTGACCCCTCAAAGCCTTCACAAGCTGGCCGAAAATCGCACCTCCATAAGGCCAAGGAGACAGTTGCAGCCGAAATCTGAAAAGGCACTCAATCCACTATTTCCAGGGCCCTTAGAGCGGGGAGAGCCCTTCCCCCAGCTCCAAAATGATTTTACACTCCTACAATTGTAGAGGGATTGGGGGCCCTCGGAAAAGATTAGCCCTCAAACGACTCATTTTGAGTCTTTCTTTGGATATCATTTTACTTCAGGAGAAGCCCTAGAACCCATTCTAAAGAGTTGGTCTTTCAGTGCATTGGATGTTGATGGTATGTCGGGGGGTTTGTTTACAGGGTGGAGCCCGTCATTTAAGGTGCTATCAACATCCTCCCACAAGGCTACGATAGCATTGTCCCTTAGGAACAAAGACTGTGACTTCTTGTTCAGGGTGATTAATATTTACGGGCCTTACGTGGATAGGATTCACTTATGGGAATCAGTTGGGGAAGCGAACTTGCTCAAAAACCCTTTCACCATTGTTGGAGGTGACATGAATTTTTCCCTCTCTCTTAGGGAAGTTTGGGGGCCGCATCCTATGGAGGACCACCAAAGACTTTTATTCTCAGACTTTCTCCCACTTGGTTCAATCGAAGGGTTGGGGATGACTTTGTTACTAAAAGGCTAGAACGTTTCCTCATCTCAGAAGCTCTAATGGCTACGAATCACAAGTTCAAGTCCTGGGTGTCGAAAGGGGGACTCTCGGACCACCGGCCGATTGTGTTACAATGGGACACTTTACCCTCTTCTTCGGTGTCTCCCCTAAGAGTCTTCCAAGCATGGTTTGGAGAGGAAGATTTTCTTAAGTTGGTTCAGGAGAATTGGTTCCATCTCTCCCCAGATAGGCATGAGCCTTTGATGCTTCATTTTGGTCATAACCTAAAACGGATTAAACGAGCCATCAAGCAATGGCTCCCAAACTGGGGAAAAAGTAAATCACAAGAATTGGCTGCTATTGAGGATGAAATTGCGTCCATCCATAAGATACTTGAAGAAAACAATCTGAGCCCCGCACAACTGGAGGACTTGAAGGCCCTCAAAAAGCAAAAAGGTGAATGGTTACTCAAGGAGGAACAGATATGATGATTGAAAAGTAGGGCTCTCTGGCTGGAGGCCGAGACAACAACACAAATTTTTCATGCATTCGCTAATTTTAGAAAGATAATAATACTATCTAGGAAATAATTGGAGAATACGGAATTACCCTGTCTTCGTTCGATGATAAGGCAGAAGCTGGGACAAAATACTTTGAAAACATTTTCAAAGCCCCACCAAGCTGCCCCATACAGGAGATTCTTGGGGTGGTAATAAAGTTCCCCCTAGTATTTACAAAGGATATGAACAAGTCCTTGATGGATGGGGTCACGGAAGACGAGTTAAAAGGGGCTCTTCTTTCTATGCAGAGTGACAAGAGCTTGGGACCCGATGGTTCCTGGTAGAATTTTACAAAACTTTCTACGAATTAATTAAGTCAGACCTATTGTTGATGATCAGGGAATCCAAAGGAGTGGTCCATGGTGTGCTAAATTCAAATTTTACATGTCTCATTCCAAAAAAACAACACGCTGAAACCTTTGGTGACTACAGACCCATTTCATGTGCGAATGTGACTTATAAACTAATTTCAAAGATCATTGCAAGAAGACTCTGACCGATGATGAGTGGTTTTATCAGCGAGGAACAATTCAGTTTCTTGCATAATAGGCAGATACATGATGCGGTTGCCTTGGCACAAGAAACCCTACATCTATTAAGAAAAAGAACCTTAAAGTTGTCATCCTAAACCTGGATTTATCAAAAGCATACAACATGGTGGACTAGACCTTCCTGAGACTTGTCTTCTTGCAAATGGGTATGGATATTTTGGTGGTCGATTGGATTTTGGGTTGTTTAAAAAGTGCAAAGTTTGCGGTGCTCAGAAATGGATTTGCCTCTCGATTCTTCAAAGTCTCCAGAGGGTTGAGACAAGGTTGCCCATTGTCCCCTTTTCTCTTCTTGGTGGTGGCAGAAGCCCTCAACCGACTTCTCAAGGAAATGAGCCACAACAATGATCTTAGGGGCATTAAGGTTTCAGTTTCAGAAAGCATCACACATTTACTATTTGTTGACAATATTTTCTACAGTATTTACGAGACAGTGGTCGAAGCTCGCATCCTCAAGAAGATACTTGATGTATTCTGCAAGGCCACAGGTATGGTAATAAATATGGACAAGTCCAACATCATATTGAACAATTGCTCGGAGTCGGACAAAACGCACATCACAAACCTCTTGCCTGCTCATTATCTCCCTATCTCGAATGGCCTGAAGTATTTGGGCTTCTAGCTTAAGCCGGAGTGTTACAGGAAAGAGGATTGGGCTTGGCTCATTAAGAAAATTGAGGCCCGAATCATGGTTTGGGTCAACAGGACTCTTTCTCGAGGAGGCAAGTTGGCTCTGATTAAGGCAGTCCTTGAGAGCATACCGGTCTATTGAAACTCAATCATGGCAATCCCGAAGGAGGTACTCTGGAAGATCAGGAGAATTTGTTTCCAATATCTTTGGGTTGGACAACATTTCCCAGAAAGTATTCCCTTAGCTCATTGATCAAAAATCGCTCTGCCAAAAGAGTTGGGTGGTTGGGGGTTAAAATATATTCGACCCTTCGCAAAGGCCTTAGCAGGAAGAAATCTTTGGTGCCTGACTCAGGGAAACTCTCTGTGGGTCTACGTCATGAACTCTAAATATTTTCCCAGAAAATCGATTGTTGAGTGCTTTAGGACTCCCAACAAATAGAGTGTTGGCTCCTTAGTATGGAAAGCTTTTGTGTCAACCTTTTTTTTGGTTTGTCCTTGGACAGCCTGGAAAGTGGGTGACGGCAGGATGGTGCATTTGGGGGAAGATCCCTAGGTGGGATCAGGAAACCGTTTTAATCTCTCGGCCCCCCTTATCGTGGCCTTCACACACTAGTAGATGCTTATGTAGGACTCCCACAATTGAGAGGTCGTGCTGGATGGAAACCATGGCGTTGTTGGACCTTCCAGTTGATCTAGCCCAAGAATGGGACGATTTTGTAGACTTACTCTGTGGGAGCTTTGTAACTATTAACCTGGAGGTGGAAGACTCCATGTCTTGGTCATATAACTCTGTTGACGGCTCTTTCACTGCAAAGTTGGGCTACAAAGCCTGGCAAAAGACCCATTTCCTGGGAATAGAATTAAAGTGGTGGTGGAAGCCGTTATGGAAATTTAAATCCCCTACCCGATGTAAACTCACCCTTTGGCTGGCTCTAAACAACAAGCTTCTGACCCGGGACAACCTTTTAAAGAGAGGATGGATCAGCCCGGGTAGATGTCCTCTTTTCATCTCTTGCTCCTATGAAGGTCAGGTCACTGCGGAAATAAAGCACAAGCTTGGGGCAAAGTCGATCTGGAACGGTTTTATACTGGAAGAATGTTACAGGACTTGGATACAGGACCGATCTGTCAAATTAAATGCAGGCCTCCCCAGCCTATTGATCTCCAATATCTGGTGGGCCGGGAATCAGGCCATTTGCAATAATAAGGATGTTCCTCCTGCTATTACTGCGGACATTACTTTGTCACAAGCAATTGCTTTTAAAGAAGCCTCGGGCCTCAAAAACCCCAAGATCCCCATCCCGCCCACTATTGATTATGAGACCCCTTGGGGTTACTTCGATGGCGTGAGCCAGGGTCACCCCCCCAAATGCAAGGTGGGGGTGGTACTTTTCCTATCCCACAGTCACTACATTCATATTCGTTATGCTCCAGGTCCCGAAACAAACAACAGGGCTGAGCTCATCAAACTTTGGACTCTCCTTGAGACTGCAAATGAAAAAGACATCCAAAGACTCCAGATTTTTGGTGACTCCAAGCTGGTTATAAACTGGGCTATGAATAAAGTCAACATTCAAAACATCAGGCTTGAACCCATAGATTAGAGAAACTTTCAAGTCTTTTCGTTGGTTGTCTTGTCTTTTCACCATCTTCTGAGAGAATTGAACTCGAAGGCAACGAACTCAAAGGAAGTTGTGTTGTTAAACCTGGGTACTTTCAACATATATGAATTTCGCGATGGGGTCGAAACAGAGGCTATGGAGGTGCGCTTTTGAGAACAAGTTTTGGGTCCCTGCTTCTTTTGGGATCTGCTTTGTTTGCGTATTTTCTCTTCTGATGCAAAAATGTCGATATATGATGTCTTTTTGATGACAAGGAAGAACAAACAAAATGCCCCAACTAATTATGGACAGAGTACAGATTGGGGAATAGTGATAGATTTTTGGACAGATATATTGTGTTGTTGTCTTTTTAACAACAATCAAATGAACAGTTGGAACATGCATATTCACCAAAAATGAATATAAGTGTTTTTTTCTCTAGACAATAAAAAAAAAATTATATATATAATGTGCTATTGCTTAAAATTATATTGAAACTTTGAAAGAAAGCATTTAAGTTTTAACATTATGATTCAAAATACAGATTCATGAATAAATGAGCAAGAACATTCAAATGAGAAACATAAAAGACATTGGACAAGTGATACATAATGCAAGCAGTAATATCCAAAAACAACCTTTATTATTTATAAATGAGACTATTATCCAAATTAGCCTCTATATATGAGCCTTGAGGCTACAATGCTACATGTATGAACTATCAACAGTGAACATAGAAATAAAACATGAGCTAAGCTAGTAAAGCCTAATAGTCATCATCCTCATCTTCATACTCATCATGGAAAATAGAACAAGATGCATGTTCAACAGTGGAATGTGGATTGGTAGAAATATTTCCAATTCCACTTCTAGGGCACTGGACTAGAAGTACCTTGAACGGAATCCATTATTGTTGAAAAAAATAAAAAACGATTTTATAGTAAATAATATGAAAAAGGAAACAATAAACCCTTAGAAAGCACTAAATAATTGTTGGCTATGTGTTATATTCTTTGCACAATTAGCCTCGTGTTATACGTAGCATTGGGAGCAAACGGGGGAGCGTTGGGTCCCCCCTTGATCGGGGGTTTGGGGGCAAAGCTCCCCCCCAAAAAAAATGGGTTGTTTTTGGTTCATGTTTGGTCTTTTTTGGGTGTTTTATTAAGAATCTCATTAAGTTTTTTTTTTTAGCCCAAACTGAAGAATTTTTTTCATTATATAAATAGAAAACATGTGCCAATGCAACAACTAGTACAAAATTCCTCTAGGAGATTTTCACCACTGCATAATTTTATATTGCTAAATACATACAAAAAGATGACTACTGGCCTATCATTCCAAGTATTTTTTGCAGGAAGTTTGTCGAAAAAACTGTCCTAAAATGCACATCACACGAAAATACATTCATATTGGTTAACATTTGGCACTGTTCTAGTCTTTTGGCTCCTCTACAACTTGTTGGTTGTCTCCATCTTCAATTTCCATGGGGACTTGATATCCAATTTCAGCCTTTGCCTCCCCTCCATGCACAGAGCTTCGAGTACCATTGTTATTTGATGCCAGAGACATATTTTCCATACGTTGTGCTATAAGCAAAGACCTCAACCTACTGGACTCTGCCTCAATAAAGTTCAGACGACTCCTAAAAATGAGGAGGAGACTTGACACATTTGCATAATGGGAGTTGCTCACCTGCTCCAGCTCGACAACTTTCGTTGTAAGGGCCAGAATAGCACTGCTATTCACTTGCCCAAATTCCTCGTGCCTCCTCTAAATTTGTTTGATCTCCTAAGAATCTTCGCCAGCCATTTCTTTGCCCACTGTTATCTTGGACACTGATGGAAGATTTGCCTCCAAAACAGTGGACAAACCCTCCACACTCTTAAGACTATGTGCACCCATAACGTCTTCCACACCAAATGTACATTAGACGCACACATCTCCAAATTGAAGAGACCGATCATTAATAAATTAAGGGAGGAGGAGAGTGATATACTCCCCATTTTTAACCATATGCCCCAGATGCAATCTTATTGTAATCATGGCCCATGCATCGGCTTCCGTGTTCAGTGTCCTCCAAATGTGATAAATGGAGATGTGATCGAAGTGAAGAAGAGGTGCTTGATTCAAGCCACCACATTTTGTAATTGGGCCCCCCTAATTTTGAGTTAAAATTTGCAACTCAAATGATGAGAATTGAATCTCCAAAGAACATAAGAGCTTTAACTCCTTGCAGTTTGGCTATATTTAGTCCACACCATAAGGAATAGGTCTCAGCTAGATTGTTAGACCTGTGCCCAAGTCCCCAGGGATAGTGAACCCCCTTGTTAACCCATGGGATCATGAAGACTCCCACCCGCCTCCTGCCACCCCTGAAGAATCTCATTAAAATATTATTAAAACCTAACTAATAAAAAAATTAATTTTTAGGCATTAAAAATTATTTTTTGTGGGTCCCAAGAAAAAAAGCGCTTTTTAAAATGTGTTGTATGGACATTGAAATGAGTTTCAAGCACGTTTCATGTGTGTTTCCACGTTTTGGTATGAAAACACGCCTGGCACTGGGGGGCGTGTTTCCTGCAACATAAGAACACTATGAGGCAAGAAGCACAAGCTGCAACAAAGTTCAAACCCCACCAACCCATATCTTCAAATCATAGTAGCAAAGTCCAACAATGGCAAGGCCTATACGCTATAGCAACAAACAATGGCAAGGCCCAACAAGAAATCGCAGTGGTATGGTTGCCTATGCACTATAGTGGCAATGTTACTAGTCGGGCCGTCACTGCCAACTAAAGTATGGAGTCTAGACTTAGACCTGCCTGCCACCAACATTGAACCACAATGCAAGGGTTAGACTTTGAACTCAAAAGCTACACCAAAACTCAAGGGTTTAGAGGGTTAGACTTAGAAACTGAGGGTGTGGAGGGTTTCGTCATTCACAGCAGAGAATGGAGGTGAGTTGGTGACTTAAACACTTGAATAAATCTACAAGCGCAAACAAATTTGAAGGCAACAAATGAGGAATAGACAACTAGGGTAAAAAAAGTATTTATAAAATATAAAAAAATGACTAACAAAAAGTTAAACAAGAAACCATATAACAAAATTTGCCTACAATTTTCCTTACTGGTCAATTTGAATCACCTTTAAATTTGAATTCGAATCAATTCGCCTTTGAAGTTCGCCAAAGCTAAACGTATCTATGATTTTTGTTGAAATTCGCCAAATTTTGAACTTCAAGATTGAAGTTCAACAAACACTATGACACTATTTGTAGATAGGAGTGTTGAATTTCTGTAAACCTAGCACGGGCAGATTATACCGAATAAAACAGATTTATTGAATAAAAAACACAGCTAGGTTACTCAATGAAAATAAGCGGAAGCATAAACAACAAAAACCATAACACACATTGCACAAGAAATTTCGGGTAAACACCCCTGGAAAAACCCTTACATGAAAACCAGTTCTGAGTTTGATTTTATTGCTAAAAATCTTGGATAAAGGCCCATCAAAGGATTACAATGTTGCGGCTGATAGCCTAGCCCACATGGCTGTTATCTCCCTCGTTGCCCCTTTGCACACTTCCTCAACCCTGCCCACTCAAACACAAGTACATGAGCAAGACTTCCTCTTGCTCCTGTGGACTCATTGTGTGCCTCTCACTCTCCTTAGATCTGTTTTTATAATCTCCTAATGACTAAAACCCTATCTCTAAAGTGATCAACGATCAATATTTGATCTTGATCTCTTGAGATCAACAACTGTGACTTAATCTCTCGTTGAGATGACTTAAATCAAAGTCAATCAACTTTATAAAAGTCACTTCAAGTCATTAAATAAAAGCCATTTTAACAATAAAGTTGATATCTAGAGAGGTCGCTCGAACACCTCTGCAAGCTACGCACTACCAATGCGGAAGTACTTGTCCAAGCTACCCCAAAAAACTAACAAGGAGACCATGGAATCCAACAGTATTCGTAGTTTGGGAGGTGTTGTTTGTTCAATCAAGGACTTCTCTCTAGGGAAAATGTTGAAGTTTTGCAACTTCGAGTAGTCATTCTCCATAAGAAAATACAAGAGACCAGTATAGAAGACCCTGGAATGCACTAGAAAGAAATAGAAGACAAGAATATCAAATCGGCTCCATTGAAGCATTGAAGAAACACTTGTAAAAGCAACAAAAGAAATAAAACAAAGTTAAAAAACAAAAATGACAAGTCGGCCCTACCAGTAAATTAAGGTGACTTGACTAGTATAAATAAAGGCAAAATCATTTCATTATTACACATCTCATCAACTCTCCTCTTCTAGTGTGCATTAGCCAGTTGCAGTTGCTAGTTGCCAATTGTGCCAGTTTTGTGGTGCACTATCTTGTTCTAGTGACATGCCATACTTGAGGGACCTTCCTCACACTAGGGTGCAACTTTCTATGTGCTTGGAACTCTTCCTTTGTTTGGTGATGTATTCATGAACCTGGATTGAATTTCTTCTAAAGAAAAGTTTGTTGGGTTTTTCTCTCGAGTTCGGGTTTTCCCAGGATAAATCTTGTGTCTATTGTGCATGGCTATTTCTCTGTGATTCTGTTATTTCCTCTACAGTTTTATTTCAGTTATAATTTTCAGTGTGTAATTAATCTATGATAACGGTGGCATTAAAATCTCCTTGAAATCATAAAGTAACAATTATTAGATCTTGAAATTAGAAAATTCAACAATAAGGTCACCATGGTTGCCTCGGACGATTTTGCTAGGTTCATGTGGGTCAAGGTTCATTGCCTGCCCCTGCTTCCAGGAGACATCTACATTGCTCTCTCTTACTTTCCTCCTACGTCCTCGATGTTTTCTCTCTACAGAGATTCAAATAGGGATATCTACCAAGATTTATATGTCAATATTGTTTAGTACTTGGCCTTGGGGGATGTCATCCTCTTAGGGGAATTAAATGCTCATTATGGATCCCGCCAAATCCAAATTCATGACAAATCCAATGATGCAATTTATGATAGACATCTTTTGCACCTTGGCAAGTCTCATGAGATATTGATCCTACACTGCCTCCCTTGTTGAATTCCATCAAGTTCCCATGTTATCTTCATAGTAAGGAGGGGTTACTGTGGTTGACTATGTCCTAGCCAACCAAGACCTACTCCCTTGTATCCACCAATTTTTTGTCAACCATGTCCCTCTAGCTAACCACGACCTTTTGTCCTTCTCCCTTTGAGACGACCATCACCCCCGCAAGGCCCCCCTCGTACCACTATCTTTTTTGATGATGGAGATCCAAACACCTTCTCTTCTCACCTGCACCAATGACTTCCTCCCCTCTCCCATTTCTTGTCCTTCAATTGACCTCCTCCAAATACGATCATCTCTCATCTGCCATTTGGGAAGTGGCCCTCAACTCCTATCCCCACACTACCAACCTACCCTCGATTAGAATTTGTGTTATTGTGACTTTTATTGCAAATTTAAAAATTCCACCTCACACCAAAGGTTTCTTGGATCTAGTCCATGTGAACTTCAGCCTTAGAGCAGATCTGAAATATTAAATTACAGCAACACATAGAAAACAATATTTCATCTCACTTCAACCCAACACACTAGGCAGCCCACAATAAAAGATACCAAACATATGCGACAAGTTTCAGCCCTTTGGGCGCACTTTTCCAAACATAAACCAGATCAAAAATCACTTTAATTACAGCAGTAAATCTACCCTATTATCTTCATGATGTTTGTCAAATCACTTAACAATATCAGCCCTTAAATATGTCAAATTAGCATGAACAATAAGTGATAAAAATTACCTAATCAAGAAGACGATGAAAGCTGAAAATTAAACTGCAATTACACAAGTATTGGATGGTTGGAAACTTCATATATACGTATATGAATGAAGTACATGTACATACAACAGGTTTATCCTAAAGATGGTACTATCTTTAAAGCTCTCAAAAACCCTAGCTAGGGAAAATAAGAAAACCCTAGCCACCACCAATGATCTCCACAAGCAAGTCCTCACTGGCTCCAAGAACAAGCATGTATCACACAAACTCTCCTCACTGGCACAATTGTCTTCTTTGGGGTTTGAAAAAATAGCCATATTACATCACACAAATACATGGCAAGACAACTATAGTGCTAGCCTCCAAATCTACAGGTCCATCCTAGGGTTTGAATCTCAAACCCTAGGTCTTCCACTCTTGCATCATCGCAAGCACCAAGACCTCCATGGATCATCAAGAATACAAGAACTCCATGATCTTTCCCTAGCCTTACATTCGAAAAGAATAAGACCCCAAAATCATGCAAGGCATTAGCTCCACTCTCCATGTCCTCTACTAGGGTAGAAATCCTAGTGCTACAATAAGAGCCATAACAACCATCATCATCTTCAATGTCATGTTCTTCTCTAGGGTTTACATGTATAGCCTAAACCCTAGTCATCACAAGAGCAAACCCTAGCATCACATACGAGAAATCTCTCCAAGGGCATTGAAGATAATCTCTCTTTCCCCTTATCTTCTCTTAGGGTTTCCTCATGAACCCTAACATCTCCAAGACAAGTATAGAGAAGAGTATAGTAAGAATAATGAATACAAGAGCTCCCTCCTCCCTTGTATATACAAGTTAGTGAGGGAGGCTAACATAAAATAAGGACATGTGTCCATACAAGTAACCAACAAGGAAACCCCACATGGAGTGCTTTACAATACAAGGATACACGTGAGTCAAACTATGGTTTATACAATCCCCAAAGTGAAATTCCCTCCAAATCATGATCTTGGGCTCAACGTCCCACCTCCATCCAATATGGTGTGCTCTCCAATAAGATGTCAATCCCCCTTTTCCACAGTGGCTCATTGTCCAAGTGTCCTCGTATAAGGCACTCATCTAACTATGTGCCACATACCATCTCATATGCCCAACGCAGCTCTCATGTGTACCAATGTGGTCACAAGGCTCCAATGAGCCTCTTCAACATATGCATTCGAGGGGATCAACAACCTCCATGAAGTATGCTCCTCAACCCAAGCATCCTCAAGTCAAATGTCCAACCACGTTATATATCACATGGTTCCAAGATCCTAGAGCTAAGTGCCCTCCTCCAAGTTCCCAATGCTTCTCCTCCTTGGTAGGAACACCTCTCCTAATTGAGTAAGTAACTCCAACATTCTATGCACCCAATGGGTTAGTCATCATGCCAATCAGGGTAACAACCTCCTACGTAAGGGCACCATGCCAACCCTCTAATCAAGGTCAAGCATCCACCCAAACTGAGCCATCCATATGTACATTAAGCATCGCCAAGAGGATAGGAGACCTAGTGTTCCCCTAGCAAGGAGAAAATACATTTGGAGTAACCCCAAAAGCTAACATCCTCTCATCCCCCAAGCTACAAGTCCAACCCTATGAATTGATGACATAACAATGGCTACAAGGCACATCACAAACAACCCTGTCAAGCCCTTTTCCATAATCCCACCTCCTACCCTCTCCTCCATAAATCCTACCACTTCCTTCTTCATCGCAAGAAACACCTCTTTATCTCACAGAGAGGTGATTTGCGTGTGGCCCTTCGTCATTCTACAAAGACCTTTTCGTGCATTGCCTTCCCACACCATTCCAATCTCCCTTTTGATCTTAACCCCAATCCATGTTCACCCTTGCAACTAAACTCTATGATCTACCAGAGAAACCTCTCATCCTAGTCACCTTCTCCCCCCAAACACTAGACCATTGATCATATCCTCAAACTCCGAGCCCTCATCAAGGAGACAAGGCACTACTCTTCAAAAAAAAGTGTTGCTTTGTTGATTTTTGAAAAACATTCGACTTGGGCACGAGGGAGGCCCCAATCCAGACACTTAGAAACATTAGCATCCTGGATGTCCTCATCACAAGTATTGTGTGCCTATTAGTCCGTACTTGATAGAATTAGCACAGCTCACAGAGTATCAAAATTCATCAAGAGTACCATTAGGGTGGAACATGGATGTCTTATTTCCTCTACATTCTTTGGGATATACATAAATGAGTTGGAGTGTTTGCTCAAGGCGCATATCCAGTAGGGGAACAAGTGCTCCTTCATTGGGTCTTGATCTCCATCCTCCTTTCTGTGAACAAAGTGGTCCTCTTGTCCTCCATCCCAACGGGGTCATAGATGAAGAATTTTGAGGATCCTAAGAGGTTGCCCAACAGGTTTGTCTTTGACCTTATTGGGCACAGTTTTCAAGGTAAGAAAAGGTCGATTTACTTGTTGTTTTAGGAAAGCCCCCAGATATGAACTTGCTTCCCACTAAAATCTACCTTTTAGGAAGTGATTTACTGCTCTTTTGTAGCTATTGTTTAAATGGGTTTAATAGGAAGTTTGTTGTCCATGATTAGCACATACAAAACACTACAAAACAGTAAATGCCCTCTAGATCTTTTACACTTCAATGTTGATAAAGAAATATTCAAACCACGAGATTTATACACATGTATTTTTCGTCAACATAACCCTGGAAAAACCCCCATAGGGAAAACCAGTAGAAGAGAAATTTTATTATGGAGATCTCAAGCAAATATAGCAACAAGGAAATAATACAAAAGAACATGATACAAAAGCTAGCTCCTCTCAAGCTTAGCTTCACAGTTCCTTGGGACATGCGCCCTCCTTGGGATTTACGCCCCTCTTGGATGAATGTGCCCCTTTCCTTGCTTGTCTGCTTGTCTTGAGGATTGCGCCCAATCTCTAGATGAGCCTCTTCCTTGGGCTTGTGTGCCCCTTAACCAAGTGTGCCCCTCTCCTTGCTTAGTGCACACTCTACACAAGTGCACCCCTCTCCACAAGTAAGTGTGCCCTCCTCTCAATGGTGCGCCCACAAGCTTGCTTGTGCCCTCTCCTCTCAAGATGCGCCCTCAAGCTCCAAATCTCTTCTACTCTCCTCTTTGCCTTCACTCAACTCTCTCAATTGAACAATTGAAACCCTTTTCCCTCCCGTATCCTCATCCTTAGACTAACCTAGGAAACCAATGGCCAAGATTAGATCTAGGCCAACCAAGATCAAGGGTGGAGATTAAATCTCCACCTTGACTTAAGTTTCCTAAGTCACTTTATGTTAATAAAGTTACTTTGTGACTTAAGTGCTAATAAAATCACTTTGACTTTATAACAGAAAGTAAAGTGGTTAGGATCAAATATTTCCCCCTTTGAGTTACACTCAATAACTCAAGGGGACCACTTTCCAATGTACCCAAAACTCAACACTCCCTCTTACCGAGGAAAGTGTTCTTCACCACTCCCATCTTGTCCTTGAAATAGACATGCTTGCCCCTTAGCAAGGACTTGGTGAGAATGTCTGCAATCTGCTCATCAGTCGAAATATACTCAAGTTGTACTGCCCCTCTCTGAACCCAATCTCGAATGAAGTGGTATCTAATCTCTATGTGTTTCGACCTATCATGAAACACTGGATTCTCAAAGAGTTTGATACAACTCTGATTATCGCACTGAATAACTGTAGGCCTAACCTCATGACCAAATAGGCCAAACAATAGCTTGCGAAGCCAAATGGCCTCGTAGCTGGCCTGACTAGTTGCCATGTACTCTCTTTCCGACTGAACCAAGAAATAATTGTTGATCCCAACCCGAAACAACACCTTGAAGTGCTCTTCCTATCAACTGCACATCTTGCCCAATCTGAGTTTGTGTAGCAAATCAACCTGACCCCATCACCTCTGACGTAGTCCAATCCATAATCCATTGACCCTGCAATGTACCTTAGAACATGTTTTGCTCCTATCCAATGAACACTCCTGGGTTCCACCATGTACTGGTTGAGAGTGTTTACAGCAAAATAAATTTCTGGTCTAGTGTTGACCAAATACATCAAGGAACCAATCAACTGACGGTATCTCGTGGCATCCACAACTTGGAATCCAAAGCACTAAGCTTCTTCTAGTTGGTGACCATAGGTCTAAACATGGGTCTGCAGTCTTCCATCTGAAATTTGCTCAGAATATCTGTTGCATACTTCCACTTGTTGAAATCAGCATTAGAAGGCATTCTCCAAATTTGAGGTTATAAGTGACTACCCTGAAGCTAGCCAGGGAGATTTGGAGATTAAACAGTTCTATGAGTCATGGAAAAAGTCAAGGTGAACATACAAGCCTTGTGAGGCAAGACAAAAGTCAGAACGAAAGTGATAATGCCTTAGTAAGTCTTGTGAGGTCATGGCAAAAGACAAGGTGAATGGACAAGCCTTGTGAGCCATGACAAAAGTCAAGGCAGCTAGCAAACGTTAGGTTGAATGTACAATTCCTATGAGCTAGAAACAAACAATCTTCCTTATGCAAATAATGTAAATGTAATGATTTAGTACAGTGGCACATGTGACCTTATCCACCATGAAAAGAATGACAAGTTGCCATGTGTAAAAGTCAAGTTGCATGTCTAGTTCGAGTTAATCAAATTCAAGTTGTCAAAGTCGAGTTGCATGTCAAGCTCGAGTTATCTAAACTCAAGTTGACAAAGTCGAGTTGCATGTCATGTTGGCATATCGAGTCTCAAGTCCAGTTGCAAGGGCGAGTTGTCATGCCATGCAACGTCAAGTCTCAAGGATGATTTGTCACTATATGCAAAGTCTAGTTACAAGTCCAGTTGAGTTGGAAACTCAAGTCTAAAGGCAAGTTGTAAAGGCATGCACTCTATCCCTAATTTGAGTTCACTCATCTCTCCTTGCGCCTAGTATATACAAAGTTTGACCCCCCTTCTTTATACACTTGTTATGCAGCACAAGAGTGAATGAGAGAGGGCAGCATATGAGACTAGTACTGTTGTCTATTATTTTACACAGTGAGAGAGGATAGCACTTGAGTTGATTTATTGCAGTTGATTAATACACATAGTTGCAAAGGCAGCGAAGTATAATTTGTGTATTGGTTACTGTGTAAAAGGGCAGCGAAGGATTTTTGCTAGTAGTGTAGGTTTATAACAACAGTAAAGGATAGTGGAGTATTTTGTTGTTTGTTGGTCATACAGTCAGGTATAAGACTTACTTGGAAAGCTCAATCAAGAGCATATTTCATGGTGATTTATTGTATATGATCTTACTTATTATTTGCAAATAAAGGAAGATTGTTTGTTGGAGTTTTCTCCCTTCTTGGGTTTCTCCAGGGTAAATTCTTGTGCATGTGTGAGATTTTATTTGAGTACTTCTTCTACTATTGTTCATCATTTCAAGTGTCGATTTTTATTGGTTGAAAGATCAAGTTTTGTTTTAAGTGGAAGAAAAGTAAAAGAACAGTAAACACTTCGACGTTGATATATATGTGCTTGAAAATTTAACACCATTGTCCTAGAAAGAGTGCCCATCCTCCTACCAAACCTCTATGCCCAAGAAATAGTGCATTAGTCCAATGTCCTTCATCTCAATCTCTGATGCAAGGCCTCGCTTGCAATCAAATATGAGATGCTCCCCTCCAGTGATGAACAAATCATCAACGTATAATAGTATGAGAATGAGTGTACCCTCTCCCTAAATGGTGTAGTAGAGGTGAATCTGCCTCACTCTTCTCAAAACCCATCTAAAGCAAGTAAGAGTCAATCCTCGAGTACCAAGCACGAGGAGCTTATTTCAAACCATATAGTGCCTTTTTCAAGAGGCACACGTGGGACTCTCTCTCCAACACCTCAAACCCCTGTGGTTGCTCAATGTATACCTCCTCCTTTATGAAGCCATTAAAAAATGCAGTCTCCACATCCATCTGATGGATCTTCCAACCCATCTCTGCAACAATGGCCATAATACCCCTGATGGAAGTACATCTCGCAACTGGTGCGAATGTCTCATCATAATCAATTCCCTCAATTTGAGAGA
Organism: Picea engelmannii; assembly: GCA_009831015.1. NCBI lineage: Eukaryota > Viridiplantae > Streptophyta > Pinopsida > Pinales > Pinaceae > Picea > Picea engelmannii. The sequence goes on along the minus strand of ML787596.1, from coordinate 392,520 downwards.
ATCCTCTCACCACAAAACAAGCCTTGTGTTTCTCTATGTTGCCTTCTTCAGCATACTTGATCTTGTACAACCACCTGGGAGTCACCACTACCTCCCCCTCAGGTCTAGGCACCACCTCCCACACATCATTGCGCATAATGGAATCATACTCCTCTTGCATGGCCTCTCTCCAGACATGTTGGTCTGTTGCCTATGAAAAAGTAGTGGGCTCGGAATCTCTGATGCTTGTCACCAGGGCCAAGTGCATGGCCTCTCTCCAGACATGTTGGTCTGCTGCCTATGAAAAAGTAGTGGGCTCAAAATCTCTGATGCTTGTCACCATGGCCAAGTATGAACCAAACCTCGTTGGTGCTCTGCTCTCTCTCATCAACCTCTCGAGCTCACCAAAATAATCCTTGGCTTCCTTCAAGGTGTCCTGAAACCATCTCGGTTTCCTCTTCCCTGAAGTAACCTCCTATGGAGTAGTCTCCTAATGCCCCCGAGTCTCATCCATAGATCTCAACATAGTAGTCTGATATCTTGAAGCACGTGCACCTCCTATCTGTGTACAAGGCATTTGTGATCTTGCAGTTGTACTGGGTGGACCAATCACCCCTGAACTCGGTGTACTCGACACCTGAGGTTGTGTCCCCTGTGATGCATCACTTTGTATCTCTGGGACCTCCTCAACTCAAGAGATCTCATGAATGCTCTATCCTCATCGAATCTAACATCTCTTCTCACAACAACTCTCCTAAGTACTGGTATATAGATCCAGTAGGCCTTAGAGACCTATGATTATCCAACTAGGATACCCTTCTTTGTAGTTGGATCCAACTTTGTCCTCTTCTCAAAAGGGACATTAGAGAACGTCAAACACCCAAATATGCGAAGGTGCTAAACATCAGGCCTACTCCCAGTGAAGGCCTCCTTAAGAGTCTTCCTCCCCAAAGCTCTATGGGGACTCTAGTTCTGTAGATACACTGCAGTACTACAAGCCTCTTCCCATAAGTAAAATGGCAATGCATGATCATGCAGCATCGATCTCGCTACACCTACAATGGCCATGTTCTTCCTCTCTGCAACCCCATTATATTGTAGGTTGTAAGGACCGATCAACTACCTCTTGATACCCTGTTGGGTGCAGAAGTCTGCAAACTTCATAGAGGTATACTCACCCCCATTGTTCGACCGTAAGACCTTGATCTTTCTTCATGTCTGGTTCTCCACAAGAGCCTTAAACTCTTGGAACCTCTTGAAGACCTCACTCTTGGTCTTCAGAAAATAGATCGAGGTCTTCATGGAGTGGTCATCAATGAAAGTCACATAGTACTCACAACTACCCAAAGAAACTCGTGACATGGGCCCACACACATTAGTGTGTATCAAATCAAGTACCCCAGTTGATCTATTGTCACTATTGGGAAAGACAGTCTTGGTATACTTCCCAAGAGTACACCCTTTGCACACCTCTTGATGATCAATGTCGAACTGTGGCAAACCTGTCACGATCTCTCTCAATGACCTCAGAGCTCCATGATGCAAATGAGGCATCCTTTGATGCCATAGCTCACACAACTGACTGTTGTTGCTGCTACTAGCCAAAGCATGCAATGCCTAAAAAAGTAACATGTACAAATTCCACTCACGTGTCCCAATCACTCTGATAAAAGTGATATTGGACCCCTTAGGGTGAATGAGGACCTTTGTCCCTCTGAAGGACACCTCAAATCCCCTATCCTGAATGGAGGAAACTGAAATCAGATTCTTCTTCAATCCAAGAACATACAATACATCGTTGAACACCAAGGGTGGCCGCAACTCCCTCTGCAAGGAAATTGTGCCACACCCAGTCACCCTGACTATGGTGTCGTCTCCAAGCACTATCTCCAACTTGATCTCTGCATCTCTAAGATTAGTGAAGTGCTCTTGGACACTTGACATATGACTGGATGCTCCACTGTCTATGTACCATATGCGGGATGGTGACTCAACTATCGAGCAACAAACAATCAAGGAACACTCCCTCTCAAACTGAGAGGCAAACTCATCCTCCTCTGTTGTCATTGATGTACCACCCTGCTTCTTCTTCTTCATGTTGGGACACTGTCCAGCATAGTGCCCCATCTTGTTACAAGCAAAGCATTTAACTTTGCTCGTATCCTTCTGTTGCTCACCTCCTCTTTGTTGTTGCTTGGCCCCACCCTTGGGACCCTTCTTGGTCTTCTTCTTGCCCTTTTCCAAAAGGGCAAGATCACCCTCAACATCCCCACCACGTTGTTGACTAGTCAATCCTGAATGCACAAAGTCATCCCAGAGCCTCTCCCAACTAGGCATATGCCCTCTAGCCACAATGCCTCGTACAAAGCTCCCCCAAGATTTGGAGAAGCCATTTAAGGTTGTCCTCACCAACTCAGATGGATCTACTATCTCACCCATAGTTGCCAACTCATCACAAATCTGAGAAAATATCGTGATGAATGAGGTAATTGAATCAATCTTCCTCATCTTAGTGCCCCTTAACTTCTCCTGGAGCACCATCTTTCGGTTCTGATTAGGGCTCTGGTAAAGACCACACAAGGACTGCCACATCTGAAATGCAAAGTCTTTACCAGATACATGAGGAATGATACAGTGTTTCACCGCATCAAGGATAGTCCTCTTGGCCTTGATGTTCCTCTTCTGGAACTCAGCCAAGAGCACTGCATCTGTAGGAGGAACCATAGGATTTTCCACAATATCCCATAGCTCAAGTTCCTCCAAGATCAAGACTATCCTAGCCTTCCATGGAGACCAGTTGCCAACCCTCGCTAGCCTATCCTCCACCCTCAACCCACCCACCAACATGGCTGCCATCTGATGCTAAAACTGATGCTAATCTGACCAAGCAAAACTGATGCTAACTGCTGTCAAGGTGAGACAAAAAATCTGCCAATTGTTTTTAAATTATATCAGCCAACTCTTGTGTGCTTTGGCTTTGATACCATGAAGAATTTTGAGGATCCTAAGAGGCTGCCCAACAGGTCTGTCTTTGACCTTATTGGGCACAGTTTTCAAGGTAAGAACAGGTCGGTTTACTTGCTGTTTTATGACAGCCACCAGATCTGAACTTGCTGCACACTAAATCTGTCTTTTAGGAAGTGATTCACTGCTCTTTTGTGTTGAGTTTTGGATACCTTGGAAAGTGGTCCCCTTGTGGTTGTGAGTCTCTAACCACAAGAAGGAAATATTTGTAACTATGCACCTTGTACTGTATGTCCATTGTCTAATTCCACATTGACTTCACTTAAGTCAAAAAGATGGAATTTGTCACTTAAGGCAAAAGTGACAATTAATTCACTTTGTAGGTGAATTGAAGGACATAAAGTGAACTTAGGAAACTTAACCCAAAGTGGGTTTCTAAGTGAGATTCTTTTGAGATGATCTCACCCATTGATTAGGGCTTGGAGTGATCTAGGCCATCCATCTTTAGGTTTCCTTATGGATAGTTCAAGAGGGGTGCATAGGGCAAAGAAAGGCTCATTCCTTCATTTGTTCACCAAGAGAGTTGGGAGAGGAGCAAAGGGATGAGGATGGAAGCATTTGATGAGGGAAGCTTGGGCACCTCCTTTCATAAAGGACTCATGGAGGCTTAGGCATTCTATTATTTGTGTGTGGGTGTATTTGTTTTGACGAGGGCGCGTGCTTAGCAGGCACTAGCAGTTCTTTTACTACTCCACATCTGGCAGGTTCATCATTGAGGAGGCACAGAACAGCTTGTTTGTGTGCAAGGGATTCTCAGTTGGGCAAAGGAGGACCAAGGGCGCAATGTTTCAGTGGATAGAGCATCAAGGAAGGAAGGGCACATTCTTCTTGAAACCTTCTAGCAAATCTCAAGAGGAGCTTGCTACTTGTACATGTTCTATTGTATTGCATTCCTTGTTGTATTCTATGCTTGAGATCACACATATATATACTTTCATTCTAAACTGGTTTTCCCCGAAGGGGGTTTTATCAAAGGTCGTGTTGACCAAAAATACTTGTGTCCATTTTTCATGTATGCTTAGTTGTTTAGATCAACATTAGGAGCTTGTTAATATCCCAGAGGAGTGCTATATGTTTTGAGGTTTGCATGTACTAACATTGGGTTACTAAAACTACTTGCAAGGGCACCTAAAAAGAGCATGTATCCATCAAAGGAGGGAAGATTTCTTGGCATATTTCAGCAGACCTGTTTTCTGTCCTAAAACGCGGCAAAGGACAGATTTTATTGATGAAACTTAGAGCCCAACAAGAGGTCAAAGACAGACCTGTTGGGCAGCCCTCATAGTTCCTCAAAAATCTACATTTTGTAGCTGCTATTTAGAGGGGTTAAATAGGAAGTTTGTTGTCCATGATTAGCACATATAAAACACTACAAAACAGTAAATACCCTTTAGATCTTTTACACTTCAATGCTAATAAGGAAATATGCAAACCACAAGATTTATACACATGTATTTTTAGTCAACATGACACTGGAAAAACCCCCATGGGGAAAACCAGTAGAAGAGAAATTTTATTATGGAGATCTCAAGCAAATATAGCAACAAGGAAATAATACAAAGGAACCTGATACAAAAGCTAGCTCCTCTCAAGCTTAGCTTCACAGTTCCTTGGGACTTGCGCCCTCCTTAGGATTTGTGCCCCTCTTGGATGAATGCGCCTCTTTCCTTGCTTGTCTACTTGCCTGCTTGTCTTGAAGATTGCGCCCAATCTCTAGGGGTGCCTCTTCCTTGAGCTTGTGCGCCCCTTAACCAAGTGTGCCCCTCTCCTTGCTTAGTGTGCACTCTACACAAGTGCGCCCCTCTCCACAAGTAAGTGTACCCTCCTCTCAATGGTGTGCCCACAAGCTTGCTTGTGCCCTCTCCTCTCAAGATGCGCCCACAAGTTTGTGTGTGCCCTCTCCTCTCAAGATACGCCCTCAAGCTGCAAATCTCTTCTCCTCTCTTCTTTGCCTTCACTCAACTCTCTCAAGTGAACAATTGAAACCATTTTCCCTTCTTTCCTCTCCTTTAGCCTCATCCTTAGACTAACCTAGGAAACCAATGGCCAAGATTAGATCTAGGCCAACCAAGATCAAGGGTGGAGATTAAATCTCCACCTTGACCAGTGATGCAGGCTTCCTCAACGATTCTTCCATGCTCCCCAAGCGCTTCACGTAGGGCCCGCACGCTTCCATGCTAAAGAGAGAAAATACTCATTTTTTTTTTTAATTTTTGAGTTGAGTTATAGTGTGGGGTGTGGTTAGGGAGGGGTTAGGGGAAAGTGAAGAGGGAAAAAAAGATATTTTCCCCCTCTCATTTCCTCATTGTTTCTATTTACGTTTGCTTGAGCTTGGAGGAGAGAGCAAAGGAAAGCTTGGAGGAGCTTGAAGGAGAGAACAAAGAGGAGCTTGGAGGAGAGAACAAAGGCAACCATCTATCTCAACTTTCAACTTGCAAGATTCAAGAGCTAAAGAGGTAAGCCCAAACCCCAACTCTCTCATTTCCTTGGGTTAAATTTGTTTATGGTTGTTTCCTCCTCTCCTACTCTTTCTGATTCCTTCTTCTCCCTCATTTTAATGCAAGTTGTTCATCTAAAGCTTGAGGAAAATGATTTTCTTTTGGTTTATCATTCCATTTTTGGTTCTCATAGTCTTGTCGGGGACTAGGCATCAAAGGGAAGAAGAGAATGAAGATGAGAGAGGGTTTGAAGAGGATGAAGAGAGCAATGAAGAGGACAATGACGGTGGGAAAGCTTCATTAACACCCTTGTGGAATTTTGCGACAAAACTTGAGGCGGGGAGAGGTGGTGGAACCATTAAATTTCTATGTCCTCATGATTGTCATCAAGGAAAACCTTATACCGGTTCATATACTCGTGTAAGGAGGCATCTTTGTGGTATAATGGAGAGTGATGACAATAAGGGGTCCCTTGGGATTAATGTTTTCCCTAACATATCCAAAGAACAGAAACAAATATACATAAAGCTAGAGGAAGTTGCACAAATAAAGCATGGTAAAAAACAAAAGTTGCAATCTGATGATGTCTCATATAGATTTGGTGGCACATCTCCATCTCCTTGTGGTTCTACAACCCCTACATTTAGAAGAACAATAAGAGAGTTCTTTGATATTGGACGTAGGGATGAGATGGATGCAAAAGTGGCATAGTTTCTCTATGCTTGTGGTGTCCCATTTAATGTGCTTTGCTCCCCCTATTGGCATGACATGGTGAGGGCCATCAACGAAAAAGCCCCCAAAGGATACAAGAGCCCCAACTATGAGAAAGCTAGCACTCTGTTACTTGACAGGGAAAAAGCAAAAATTCAAGCCGGTCTTTCACAGTTTACAAATGAATGGTCATAGGTTGGGGTATCCATTGTGTTGGACAAATATTAGAAACCAACATTTGCTCAATGTCATTGGTGTTTCTTCTAGTGGTGCAGTGTTTCTCGCAGCACATGACTCCTCTTCAATAAGTGCAACTTCTCAAAAAATTTCAGAGCTCTTGTTGAAAACAATTGATGAAGTTGGCCCTTCTAATGTGATTCAAGTAATCACTGATAATGCAGCAAATTGTAAGGGAGCAAGTAAAATCATTGAGCGAATGCATCCACACATCTTTTGGTCCGAGAATTTGGTGCACACCTTGAACCTTTTGATGCATGATATTATCAAACATAAAGAATGTGGATGGATTAATCAGCTGTACAAGAGAAGGAAGCAAGTCATCAAATATATCACCGGGCATACAAGGGTCAATTACTTCTATAGCACTTATTCTAGGTTGCAGATACTTAAGATTGCACCAACTAGATTTGCTAGCTATTACCTCACTTTTAGGCGCCTATTGAAGGTGAGACAAGCTTTGGTTGGTATGGTGATGAGTGATGAATGGGATGATTTGAGCAGTGATGAAGAAGGTGCATTAGCAGTCAAGAACACAGTGCTTGACAGTCAGTTTTGGTCACAGGTTCGATATGTTTTGCAATTCACCAAGCCAATTTATAACATGATCAAGTTTTGCAATTCACCAAGCCAATTTATAACATGATCAAGTTTTCCAATTCAGATCGGCCAATCATTGGGGAGGTGTATGAGCAAATGGATAGCATGCTAGGGCTGATTAAAGACATTGTTGAGCCTAGAGATGTCAACATGCATAACCTTATTCGTCTGGAAGTGGAACAACAGTGGGAAATGCTAAATATTCCCCTACATGCCTTAGCATACGTGCTAACACCAAAATACTATCATGTATCATGGCTTTCAACACCATCACCTGGTGGTGGGACCAAGAAAAAACCACACCAAGATCCAGAGGTTCAAGCATGTAGAATTTTTTTCAAACAATTTCTTTATAATAATTTCTACTTATGGTTTATGTTCATTTCAATTTTCTACTTATGGTTTATATTCATAATTCATTTCTATTTATAATAAATTATAATTGTTGCAAGTTTTATATGAAAGCATTAGACAAATTGGTCCCAGACGAGGAGTGTGATAAGATACAGCAACAATTGAGCCAGTACGTGCTTGGCCAAGGTTCCTTTGGGACCAACCATCCAGTAAGAGATCGAGGGAATTTGAGTTCTCTTGCGTGGTGGAACATTTATGGCGGTGGCACCCCACAGCTCCAACGTTTGGCAACACGGGTTCTTTCACAGGTGGTGAACACTTTTTTTGCAGAGTGGTGTTGGAGCACCTATAGTTTCGTCCACAACGTCAAAAGAAACAGGTTGAATGCAGACCGAGCAAAGAGCTTGGTTTATGTTCATTAGAACTTGCGATTGTTGTCCCATTACTGTGAGGAGGAAAAGGAGGATAAAAACTTGAAGCGTTGGGACAACCATCCAGAGAAGGATAATTTGGAGGATGGGGTAATGCTTTTAGAGAAATTGGAGAATGCTCTTTTTGATGATGATGATCATGCTGAGATGCCACCCCCAGCTACTACCCAGTCCTTGGACCCCTGTTCAGGACTCCAGTAGCAAGGGCTTCATCTTCATCTATACATTYTGCACAGTTTCGTCCTTCTCAAGCTCCTCCACTACCACCACATGGAGGCACACGCGGCAATCGTGTTGGTGGAAGGAGGATGGGATAGTTGTTTGATGTTTCTCTTTTTTCATTACTTTACAATGTACATGTCAATCTATAGATGATAGATTCATAGCATTTAGCAACTAGACTCTAGAGTCTAGCACAGTTTAAACTTTATTGTTTTGGACCTTTCGATCTTCATAATTCAGTGCAGATGGCCTATTTTGTAATCATAACTATTTGGTCATGACTCATGTTATTTTTGACAGTTGTTAGATGATTGATTTCATTCATTAACTTAATGGTCTACTTTCTATTATATGGCTTAAAAATTTGTATGTTGGTTTGTAAGTTTTTAATTGAGAGATTCTAGAATCTAGATGGTTGATGCTCTAATGATAAATCATTGATGTACTACTACTAAATACTATGGATGCCATTTTAATGTTACAATGTACAAATATGCATGTTTTCATACACTTTGCAGCTAATTTGTCTTTCTGCATGTTTTTTTGAATATAAATGCAATATATATATATAACATACGCTTTTGAGAAGCTTCACTTCTGAGGATTTTTGGAAAATGACACTTCCCACGCTCCCACTTCGTGCAACATTGACCTCGACTTTAGTTTCCTAAGTCATTTTATGTTAATAAAGTCACTTTGTGACTTATGTGCTAATAAAGTCACTTTAAATTTATAACATAAAGTAAAGTGGTGAGGGTCAAATATTTTGCCCTTTGAGTTAAGACACTCAATAACTCAAGGGGAGCACTTTCCAAGGTACCCAAAACTCAACAATAGAGACAGCTCAATGCCTTATCTAGTTTTTGCAATCATCATCACTTGATAATCAACTTGGCAAAACCAAGGTCATGATCTTCAATGAAACGAAGAATGTCCTTTCAAAGTATTGTTTTTACTTTCAAGTTGTGGAGATCAAGATCAGGAATGCTTACACATAATTAGGTGTTCAATTCTCTAAGCCCACATTTAGTTTGAGGAAAGCCCTTCAAACCTGGATCAACAAAGGCTATAGCTCCTTGTCTATCGCTCCTTGGTCAATGCTTTTAGAACCATTTTGAAGATATTTTGTCCAAGTTAGACCTCATGGACAATCTTAACAGACCCATAGTTCTCTACAAACTATGACGTTTGGGGCCAAGTTTACTTGAGTCGGACTTGGCCATGATAGGGAGAGTTCACGTCCTCAAGATCTGTCGCACCATCAAATGAAAGAAGATAGATCCCCAGACTATTATTCAAGCAAAGTTGGTGGCCCTCCCCTTTAGAATTGAAACCATCTTTGGTCTAGTTTCCCTCCTGCACCAAGTTCAGGGCTATGTTGACTCAATAGCCAACAAAGATTGCTACCCTTATCTTGCTTACTACTCCTTAGAGGCCATAGTCACTCCCAATACTTTCAATCAAGCTCATTGCTAGTTTGTGGAGATAACCTATCTATACTTCAATCGATCGGTATCTATATGGGTTATCTCCCCCATTCAGATATTCTCTTGATGCCCTCAATCAGCTCTTGTTGACCAAGTAAATGTTGAATAGGGTTATCAAAGAGGGCATCTTCAGACAGTATATTCAAGTTACCTAGGTTGACCTACCAGGTGGGTTAAACCCCAAGATGTCCTTTTATGCAAAGCAGTTCATGGATCTAATAGACGCCCTTATTGTTCACCCCCCCTTACATGTTTTGGCACTGGATGCATTCTCTCAGGATCCCTCTTGAGTAGTTTCAATTTAGTTCTCAAAGACTTCAGGTCGGAACCAATCATCATATCATAGGGAGACAAGATCAACTAGTTATGCCATCTTCATGAGACCAAGATGGAGGAGAACTTAATCTTCTGATGCCCCATCTATTACGAGATTGGAGGATGATTTTACTCTTTACAAGGAGTCTCAAAACTTCCTCTCAACTCTCTTCCCCTTTCCCAACTAGAGATGGCTACCCTTGTACATGAGAGAGACTCACGAACTTATATCCCACTCAATCCAACCACCCCCACCCAAACTAGACAAATCCATATCAATTACTTCTTCTTTCCCACACTCATGATAGATAGAGGCACCAAGAAGCAGAAAAACATCAACACTAACTCAATTGTTAGATCCGTGGGACCCTGAGGACCATCTAGGCTCAACCAATGAGGCCCTTATAGGGATGTAGCTTCAAACCCCAAGATAGTTAACATGGTAACACTAGATGAGGCATCCTCCAGATCTCAACATAGTGTTACATTGTCCAAACAATGAAACATATCTCAAACTTGATCTTCCAACTCTTCTAGATCCTCTAATAGGTGATTTATCGTGAGCTTCTTCCCCATAGCCTCATATGTCAAGAGAGAGAGCATTGGGGGATGTTGATTAATGCCACTCAAGGAAAACATTATCCCTCCCTCACTAGAGGTTTTGTTTTTGGGTTCTCAATCGTGCTTGCACATATCTCCAATATTGCTTCCTTTTTATGTCCAATGATCTTTTAGACCATAGATGTTATTTAGCATTAGATTAAATCTACTTTAATCATGTTTTTATAGCAGCCCCCTTTTCACTCCCACTTTGTATTCCACACTAATGTACTTAGGAGTCCCACTGACCTATTTGTGGACATTTGTTGGACATTAACAAAATTATCTTATGTTATATTCTCTTCACTATATTGGAGAGAGCAAGCTAAGGAAGAAACCATTTGTGTTTATTCCTTTTGCCTCCTTACTATCACTTTGTCCCCTTGAGATCTAATTTGTGTTTCATGTATTGGTTGAACTTCTCATGTCTGTAAAATTTTCAGACCCCAACCCAGTTTCAGTCTCGCTGATTTTTCAGCCAATGTTTAATGCCCAAACCCAGTTTTATATCAGCATATAAAAACTCAGTAGAAAAATAATTTCAGAACTAAAACATGAGGATTCTGAACTTCGTTTATAACACAGAAATAAAATATCAGCAGCATATAAAACTCAGAAAATTATAGACACAGATATTTTCGGTCTAACATCGACCCTGGAAAAACCCATAAGGGGAAAACCAGTGAGAGAGGGCTTTTTATTATTTATGAGCTTCAGAGAAATTTCTTTTACAGCATATTCATCTTCAGAAATTACAAAAACTTATCTCAGACTTTCTTCTGCAAAAATCCTTCTGAATAGTCCTGGGAAAGCTCCTCAATTTCTATGCCATAAATCCGTACAACTGTACGGCTGTCCCATCAATAAATGTTGTATGGACTGTCTCGGTTTCTATGCCAAATTTCTACTAAGACTATACGGAATATGCAGCAGGAACAACTCCTCGAAAACCGTGCCCTTTCTTCTCGAAAACTGTGTTGTACAGCCCTCGAAAATCGTGCCAATAATATGTACGGATAGTACAGAATTTCACCTAGAAATTAATGACAGTAGGTGCCTCGATTTTTGTGCCAATAAATGACTATATGGCAGCCTTGGGATGCATGCCAAACTTCTCAGAAATGTTTCTACTATCTCCGTCGATTTCTGTGCATAATAAATGGTTGTACGGCCTCTAGAAATTCGTACTGTATGGACTGCATTCAATGTTGTACTCTGCCTTGAAACTCGTGCTAGCTTTATGCCTTGGGATACATGCCCAGCTCTGCAAATGCTACCTCTTCTCAAGCTCGACCTCTCTCTTGCTCTCTTGCTCTCCAAAAGATGAAATGAACAACAACCCTAGCTAGGGTGCACCCTCCTACCCTAATCGACCTCATGAGGTAGGTGAGGGGTCTCTTAATCCAACGGTTGAGATTGGATTAGATGAGTGGTTGAGATTTGGTGTCTCTTCACTCACCCTCACTAAAGTCATAAAGTCGCCTTTTAATTTGCATCTCACAAATTAAATGACTAGGGCCCACATTAGGCACTTTCTCACCCCTTAGGCACCTAGGGATGAAAAACACTTGCCTAGGTACTTTATTTTAATTAAAAAATTAACAATGTCCAACCGTGGTTGTACCCCATTTGGTTTGAAGAATTTGTCAGATTTTTGGCTTCCACAAGATCCTTGAGCTTGTGAAGTGTTCCCAACTGCTTGGATCTTTGTACTTTTTGCAATTCTCAATAATAAACATTGCATCTACAATCTTTTGGCAACCATAACTTGAGTCCAAGTGTGTAAGAATATCTATCATTTTGCATAGCTCTTGCTTTTATTTCCATTTCTAAAGGTAATGAACTTGTAGGATTTCAAGCAATTTGCTTTTGCCTATGGGTTTTCTAATCATTCATTCCAAACTCCATTTACAAGGGCAAGGCATCAATCACTTTAAATTCATGTTGATTTTAAGCATAATTACAAGGCCAAAATATTGCAAAACAACAAGTTAAATAGTTAATTAGTAAGGATACTTGGCATCAAAACCATAAAAGGTTGATTTTAGGTGCTTTCTGAACTTTTTGGGCTAATTAGTGTGTTGATCTACAATTTTTATTGTAGAAAGAGAAAGAAACTATGGTAATTTTTTTATTTGCATTAACTTAATTTATCCTACATAGTCAAATTTTACATTTTTATAGTGTTTTCTTATCAATTTCGGTGAGTTTATATTGCTGATCTGCACTTTTTGTTGCATAAATAAAGGAAAACTGTAGTGAAACTTGGACTTTTGAGTTTGCACTATAACATACATTCAAAAGTTCATTGTTTTTATATATTTTCCTTGACCCTTTAGGTATTTTACATTGCTGACCTGCACTTTTTCTTGCAGAAATGGAAGGAGATTATCATCTATTTGTGACTTTTCTTATTGATTTATCATTTACATTCATAATTAGGGCTTTTTAGCTAGTTTTCCTAACACTGTACTTGCAGATTTCAAACTTATTTAGTGCCTTCAGCAAGATTGATTCGCTGATTTAGGTCATACTTAATACTTACTCCCCTAGGAACCATATTTGACACATTGAATCAGTGTTGAAAACATCGCCGATTTTTCGCGACTTTTTGAGAAAGTCGCGACTTTTTCCCCCTCCCGATTTTACTCCCTTAAAAGTCATGATTTTTATACTTTTGAAAAAGTCGTGACTTTTACTAAAAGTCGGCGACTTTTTCCCTAAAAGTCGCGGTTCGACCCTAAAAGTCACCGGACGTCCAAACCCGCGGGGCATAAGGCCGAATTTTGAGTTTTTTTTTGTCATTTCTAAATTTTTGTTTGTGGAGAAGGAAGGAGAAGGGTTTGTGGTCTTCCTCAATCACTGTGGAGGTAACTTAACAACCATCATCATCACCATCAAGGATTTCTAAGTGGAGCAAGGGTTCAATTTCATTTGCCAACCGGTGTTGAATCTTCCATTCATAGGTATGTATCTAAATCCCTCAATGTTAATGTTTATTTTCCATAGATTTTTGCAAGTTTGCTTGCCTACGTTTTGTTTTGTTTTTTTGGTCATTTTGCCATGATTTTCGTGCCCATAGAACAATGTAATGTTTTTTCTTTTATGGGACAGCAAGCTTGAGCCTTGCTGTTAATTTTTTCTCCAGCCTCTTATTGTCATTTTTCATTGCTAATAATCTAATCTAGAGGTCTGATTTTTTTT
>ML787596.1:336686-355894 GCA_009831015.1 Picea engelmannii | reverse complement strand
GGCGCATCTCTTGGAGGAGGATTTTCTGTATTGGTTGAGTTATCTCTTGAACATTTGATAAGCTATTTATGATAAGGAAGTTTTGCTGGGTTTTCTTCCCCTAGAGGGTTTCCCAGGATAAATGTTGTGTCTATTGTGGATGTTGTGTCTATTGTGGATGTGTATTTCTCAGTGATCTTGTTCTTATTATGCTCTTATCTTATGAAATGCAAAGAACTATAATAATGGCATAAACATTAACACGCTTTGCGCTTTTTTTAGGCGTCAACAAAGTATAAATTCTCCCAATAAAGGATGCAATATATGACCTGGGCAATTCGTGGACTAGACTGCATTTATGATTAATGTATTGTTTCTAGATTATTGATTTATTTTCTTTTAACTTTATTAAAAATTTAAAATGCTTCCAATGAACCACCCACAAGCCGCCTGCATTCAATGTGAGATTTTACAATGTGGTGAAAGCATCTGCCCCAAGGATATCATCCACCATTGCATTGGCTCTTTCACAGTGATTGATAACTCCGACAGTAAGCCAGCATCTCAGTCCCCTCTCTCATCCTCGGCCATCAGATCCAGCAAGCCTTGACATCCTCTCTCTCTTGCTTAGCACTTAGATCTCCAGGCTCTAGCATTTTCATTGTATCATTGTACTTACAGTATCTTATATCCTTTTGCTAGACTGCTATTTTATAGCACTTAGTTCTTTATCATTTTCAGTATTGTTCTAAAAGTTGCTTTCCCGCTCCCACATTGTATTTCCACTGGTTGTACCTTCTAGTCCCATTCACCTATTTTTGTGGTCATTTTTTGGACATCAATAAAATTATCTTATTATTATCTTATCAAAAACTATAGAGCATCCCTTAAACTAAGCTGCTGCAACTGGGGGTATATACTCTGTCAAATTTGCCCACAACATCCACATAGCCCCATCTGCAATTGCAAGTGCTAGCATCAACACAAGCACGAGCACAAGTGACCCACAAGGGGTGAACATGTCACTTTGGAGACTTGGGCATTAACAGCTCTCAACTTTCACCAACCTGGAAAACCCCCTTGGACAAGATTATAATTTATGATAAGGATGAGACCTTAAATACTAAACAAAATGTTGCTACTGCACTTAGTGGGTTTCCTTGCAGTTTCATTCTACTCTGTTGCATGCTAGCCTGATATTTTGTAAAGAGGATAAATTAGAATATTATGATCTGTTAGTGGTATTTTGAATCTTGGCCTTCATGACCATGCTGCTCACCTGAACGGATCTCTGTGTTTTGTGAGGGAATGTAGTAAGAGCTTCCACTTGTAGGATGCTAGTTTCAGACTCAATTTTAGAGGGGATTTTGTATCTTGTTCCAGATTTCATCTCATGGTAGCAGCACCCACCTGCTGGGGAGACTGCAAACAGAAGCTTAGAGAAGGTGGTTCCAAATGTTAAGCTAAAGTATAAATTCTCCCAATTGCTAAACATAAAGACCACAACGTGTGACTGTGCATTTTGTGAACTAGATTGCATTTATAATTTAAGTATTATCTTTAGATTATAAAATCTTATCATGATGAGACCTTAAATACTGCAAATAAAACGTTGCTACCACTAACGCGCTTTGTAGATTTTCTTTATTTTTTTGCCTTGGCTTTCAAGACCATGCTGCTCCCCTCCGTGGATCTCTGTGTTTTCTGAGGGAATGTAGTAAGAACTTTCACTTGCTGGATAATAGTTTCGGGTTCAATTTTGGAGAGATTTTTGTATCTTACATCATATTTCATCTCTTGCTAGCGTCCTATCTGCCGCCAGTGTTTTTGTAGCGTACTTTGTAAGATTAACAGATTCAGTGTCTTGGTACAGATTCAGTGTCTTGGTAGAGGCCTATCTAGCACTCGATTTGTTTTTGCAATATGCTATGCAAGATTCACAGAAGCAGATTTCGGAAGAAAAAAACACGACAAACAAATTGTGAATTTTAGGGGGATTCGAAAGCCCTACATGCCTATTCCTATTTTTTAAATGCCGCATTCTGCTTATGCATAATGCTGATTCTTCACAGGGTCTCCACGGCATAATCAAGTCTCTTATTGAAATTGATCTTCCAAAGCAACCATGGCCGACGACGAATGTGCCCTTGAGAAATCAAACTGGTTTGGTTCGCACATCAAGAGGTTGAATCAGTTGGGTTTTTCACTTGTTCAAAAAGTCAGTTGTTCACTTTAGGGATTGCATTCTTTCAGTTTAGCATACTTCCTATTCGCTGCCAGCAATGAAATCAGTGTTACTCCTTACCACCGTATAAATTAGCGAATAACTTGCATGGTCATCATGGTTACAAAAATCTGAAACAAGCGTGTACATAAACCCTAATGGACAGTAGAAATAATATATGGTTCAAAACAAAAAACAAAAAAACCATAAATATTTTAAAAACTATGAAGTCTGAAATGAAATCATTAAGTTTAAAAAAAGCTATTTAGTCTGAAATGTAATCGTTAAGTTTAAAAAACCATGAAGTCTGAAATGAAATCATAAGTTTACAAAACAAAACATGGTCCACTGTTTCTATGGCCCCAAAAATCCGCTAAAACAAGATAATGGGGTTGAAGAACATACAACTAGGGTTTAAATTTATTTCAGTTTTAAGGGTTTATGTTAAAGGTTTGTGTTTATATCAGTTTTAACTTGTATGTTCCTCTTCCTCGAGCTCTGGCTTAACGAAAAAGGTCAAACCAGACAGTATCGAATCAGATAAATAGAACAAAATCCTGCTTCACAATGCATGGAGATAGCAGTACCTTCTTTTTTGACTCTCTCATTAAGATTGTTGACGTAGATTGTTTGATTCGGAGGAATGTCAGCGGACATCATCTTCGGCGCCTGTTCTTGGCAGGATTGCAATATTTCTTGTGTCTTCGATGAATGACGAGGATCGTTGTGTTGATTTTTCAAATTCTTATTTGCTGTTATTTAAGCTCTGCCATCCTATCGTTTCTGTTAAATAACCGGCCTGTCAATTCATACTCACTCGGACCTTGGCCCTAATAGTCTATGGACGCAAACATTGTTTCAATTTTATTTCCTTGTATTTGTATTTGTTGGTAAGAATGATTAGGCGCATCCAAAGTTACTCGGATTTTGGGTGGAAATTCTTGGCAGATGTGTTAGCTTAATTTATTTATTTTATTATTTTTTTTTTATAATTAATATTATTGGTATGAGAGTGTCATGTGGATTTAAAATATTAATTCAGGGATAGGATATGTATATTTTTATAGATTTAAATAGTTGAATAGTTATATAGAAAGGTTTTTTTTTTGTGCCACAGAGATTTAGATGGTTCATTTATCGTCTTTTGATATTTTGTAATTTCGAGAGGTTATTAGTTCAAACTGAATGTCATGTTGATGGGCTTGTAAAGACCTATTATCTTGGCATAGGAGGTTCTCGATTTCGAAGAAGGGTATGGGTTTGTATATCAGCATGTCATAGCATTATCTTAGGGTGGCCAATAGCGTAATCTGATCTAGGAGACTAGCCTAAGATACCTAGCCACCAATTGAAAAATAATAATAATTGAGAGAAGTGAGGTACATTTGACAACCCATTATTGAAGACTTTGTAATAAATAAAGATTTTAACGTCTTTCTCATTGTAGTATTTGTCATGTTTATATGTAACACTTATGTCAATGTATATCAATGTAAATCCATATTAGTTCGAGATCTTTTAAGTATCAAAAGATTTGTATTACAATTGTTTCTTATCCCTTTCTATATTTAGTAGATCGAAGTTAAGATAAATTTATGCTAATCTTATATTCATAATGTTAATATTATGATTTGTAAACTTTTTTGTATTGTGACTATTACCTATATGATATGTATATATAATGTTTTATTTCAATAGAGTTCTTCATATTTGATATCCACAAAAATGTTTTCTCTAAGTATCTAAGTAGTTGAAAGTCAAAGTCATTACTTTAAAAATGGTATTTTGTTTATATGATGAAAGGCATAAAGTGCAAATAATGTATGTAGCATGCTTAAATCAATTGTAAAAGCCCATGTGTGTGATAAGGATGATCAATAACCACCTTGCAGTAGAGCATTAAATGTCACCTGGGGTCACTTAAATGTTGTTAGATCTGCATTAATAATCGATGTATGCATGACTCCACGCAACATTTAATGCTCTACCGCGAGGTAGTTATTGACTGCCCTTATTTATTTTTTCTTCAGAAAACAACATGGGAAACCCTCGAGTACTTCCCCACTTCATGGATGGTAAACGGGGTAAATTGTCAACCCTGATTATGGGGCCTAACCCCAAGGGGGAACAAGAGATTTGAACCCATGACCTCATCCAATGTGGATAGTTGCATGTCTGGCTCATAACCACTTGAGCTAACCCTTGGGGCTTATTGATCGCCCTTATTATACGCATGGGCTTTTCAATTAATTTAAACATTGCTACCATTTGAATTATTCTATATTCAATGGCTTATACACAACTCCATGCAACATTTAATGTTGCGTTGCAAGATGATTATTGATCGTAACAAAAGCTTCAAAGTACTATAGTCATTGCTTTCGCTAAAAATGCAATTTATGGAAAGTTGGAGTGAATAAACTCCAAGGAAAAAACTCATATTTGTTCATAATATATGTTAAAGGAGTTTCCTTGAAGTTTTTTAAACTTTTCATCAGATCTTTCTACCGAACACATGACACTACAACTCATTGATCACTAACTCGTTTATATATATATATATATATATATATATATATATATATATATATATATATATNAACACTATGTTATCTAACACTAAAAAGACATTGGAAAAAAACTTCCTCTATAAAATATGAAGAATTGTTAACATCATTAAAAACATTTGAGATGTAAATCATATGTTATTATGTAGCAAGAATTTCCTTGATAGCATTTTAGCATTTAGTTTCTTGCAATGAAGAGAATAATGCAATAGTAAATTATTAAGATTTTGAAGACACCTTATGTGTCTTCATTGTGGTTTTCTTTTCTTTTGCAAAGTTTATGGTTAGAATGTTAGTAAATCTTTTTTTATGAGAAGCACAAAATGAAACCTTAAAAATTGACCTATGAATGAGATGTATTTTACATGAAGCTTTGTGTGTTTTTATCATGATTACTTCTCCTTTGCAAAGCTTACGATTACAATGTTAATAAATCTTTTTTATTGAAAACACAAAATGAAACCTTAAAAATTGACATATGGATGAGGTGTATAGCACGTAAAGAAGAAGAGGCCATTCTCACGACTTTGACAACAAGATTCTAAGTAGTATGTGTCATTGGTGCTAATTTAATAAGAAATGTCATTAAATGGTAGTTGATGTGATGGAGCAATGCTCCATTGAATAGCAAATATGTTTTCGAATCACAGTGAATCATATTTGTAACAAGGTCCACCTCATAACAATCTACTCAAGATATTGGAGAACACAATTACATAATATAATTAGGGAGGCCCTGTAATGCTCAAATGTGTCATGCTCTTCGATCATAGTATGAGTGAAAATGATTTGCTCTCATCATGTCCTTCTACCAACCACTCAAATGTGAAACTCACCCAACACTAACTCCTTAGCTACTACTAGACCACGATTACGATAGTTGCTCTATAATTGGGGAGGCCCTATGTTGTGGCTCAATTTTAACTAAGTCCTAGTGCACAACAAAGTTTGGCAGAAGCCGAATCTGCAGAAGCTAAGAGCCTATATAAGCCTAAGTATGTAGTTTCATATAAGACTAAGTATGCTAAGTCCAAGGAGTCATTTTATACATCCTCTCCACCCAGTACCCATGTTCCTCTGTGCATGTCTCTAAATATGTAGATGCTTCTATACTCTTTTGTATGAGTGTGTTACAGCGGGCAAATTCCCTAATATATTCTAGAATCTTCTATAACTACTCCAATCGTGTATATATATGAGGATTGTAATGAATTAAGAGAGTTTTGAGAGTTCGTTGAAGTTGTTAAGAGTCAAAAGTTGAGATTTGTGCATTATGTCTTGAGTTCTACACTAGAGTTTTGTTATATCATTGATGTTACTAATACAATGGAGAATTGGTTTGCTTGTGTGTTTGTGTTCATATTACATCTAGATGATATGAATGTGCTTATAGTTGATCTAAATGACATTATTCTAGTGGTTTAAATGAATGAAACTAACAAACCAATAAGAAATACAACCCCCAGTAAATATTTAGCACTCTACACTTGAATCACATGGCCATTATCATATGCACCTTGAGTGAGACGTCCTTCCTCTAGGAAGCTTGAATATGTTGGTGCATTGTACTACAGTGGGCCTATGTTGGACACCTTTTGTGGACCTTGGATGTGTCATAGAGCCAATAACATGGTTATGTTGTTGATACCTTAACTAATCCAGAGTAATAGAGATTTGATAGACAATGGAGAAGGTTGAAATTCAAAACTAGCTCAAAGGGTGGATCCATGAATTTGCTTGTCAAGAAAGTGCATATATAGGGTAGGATGTTGCAAGTTTCAAAGAGAAACACATGTTTGAATGCTTGCATGAGATTTTCTAAGCTTAATTTCTAGTGAATTTGCAATGACTAGAAAGGTTAGTGGAGAAGCATCAGAGTTGGCACTCTTAGTGCAAAGTTGAGTGAATCATTGAAAATTTGGTACAGTATGACCACACCCACATAGTAGACTTGTAGTACAAGGGTGTAGTAGACAAGTATACTTTGGAGTTTGTGATAGAATGACATCATCCTTTAACCAAGGCACTAGAATTTTTTAAGGAAGGACCACGTATAAGGTTAATAGGAGAAATACTAGTGTGGATAAAGATGTTGATGGTGGAACATATATGTTGCTTAGTCCCGCTGAGATGGAAGCATAAGCCCTACATGGGGGGTTGTGTAGGTAGGAGGACCTAATGGCAAAGTTGGTGTCTTAAGCTACTTGAAGGATTGGTGATAGTAAAGGCAATGGACTTTGAAAGAGAACAACAAAGATGCACAGAGATCATAGAGAACTAGCAATAGGGAGAGATGGAAAAGATCCATGGCAAACAAGATTTATTGACCCAGTGATATGATCTCGATCTGCATCTAGAGGATGAGATGATGCAAAGGATGAGAGAAGTACAAGAATGAGCTTTGGCTAGATGTGAATGTAAATATCTAGAAAGTGCAATGTTGTGAGGAGAATAGGAGTTCACAGAGGTGGAGAGAATTTATAAGGAAATGAGGTGGTGATCACAAGATGACGAGGGGGATGCAAATACTTGAATCACAGGCATAGATACATTGGTCAAGCCTACTAACTCAAGCATTACTATGAAAGCTACAAAAGAGCATAACTGATAAGAGGTATTTGAAGATGTTTTTGAGTTTGCGTCGTTCTAATATTTTAACCATGCAGATTGCCATACCATTGAGGAAGCAAACCGAAATGACAATCAAGTTGATCCATCCTATGTCCTATCCCTTACACCTTTTGCAAGTTGTCAAGGCCCCGTGACTATAGCTAAGTAAAGCACATGTATGCAGTTGATTAGTAGTTCAATTAACTTTGTGATGGTAGTTATGAACAACATAGTGTGACCTCTAAGGGAAGCCAGAAGTTGTCTTTAGTGTTATCCAATTTTGTAAGTGTTGTTATAGGAGTAGCAACAACAATACAATAGGTAGGCCATGTTGATGTTTTGGTAGTTGTGGGAGGTATTAACCTCCGTGTGTAACCTATGACTTGGAATAGAATATTATGGAAGCAAGTGAACCATTAAACAGATGTGTGAAAACCCTAGAAGAAAAGTTGACCTAGCAGAATAAACAATATTAGAATATTATCTTCTGGAAATACAAGTCGGCTCCACAGGAAAAAGATAAACAAAAAATATAATTACGCGAAATTAAGGTCGGCCCAGCTAGAAAAGTCACTGGACAAATTAATATAAATAGAGGACGTTTCAGCTCATTTGGATACCCAGTCAGAGTGCAAGTCTTGTGGAGAGCTGTAGTTGCAGCTGCAAGGAGGAATACGGGCGTATGATCATCTCTTGGTCTTGGTCTCTCTCTAGTGCTATCAAGTGATATTATCTTGGTGATTCTCTCAGTGACATTCTTGGTGATATTCTTTCTAAGTATGGCACAAGTATGAGAGAGTAGTGCAGTTGTAGTTGCTACAGTTGTGTATGGTACTTGTTTTATGGATATGGAGACTATATCTCTTGTGTGCTATCCTAGGAGAAGGAGCGCTCTACTTGTCTTGAGTTGTTGTTGCAGTTAGCAACTACAATTTATCTATTGGTTATGGAGTAGGCTTGTTAGAATTATTCTAAGTAAAGGTTAGTGTGCTCGGGGGTGGCATATGTGAATGCCTATGGTTGGGTGACAATGATGTGACATTGTCTATGGTTAAACGAGCATACCAAAATTTCAACATGGGATCAGAGTCAGTTTCCTTCGTAATAGTCTAACTGTTGGAAGGAATATCCTCAACTTCCCCCATTGTCAAGCTCATTGAGCACTTATTGAACTCACCAAGAAGGTCGCCTAAGTAGGGCACATCTCTTCCCCGGATCAGATTTGCAAATTTATGAAGTTGAGAAATTAGGGTTTCCTCATAAAACCCTAGGTTTGCAGTCTTAGTTGCAGTTGCAGTGTCAGTTCCTTCATGCTAGTTGCTTCGTGCCAATTGCAACACCAGTTGCAGTGCTAGTTGCAACACCAGTTATAGTCCAGTTGCAGTGCTAGTTTCAGCACCAACTGCAATGCCAACACCAGTTGCAGTGAAAGTTTTTGTGAAGTGTTGGGACTAATTTTTTGTTGTCTCAGTGCGCCTTACCCTATCACATATCCAACTACTTTTAGATTACAAGTTGGAGCACCTTTGAAGTTTTAAGGTTCGTCATTGTTTGTTTTTGTTGTCGGATGGTGCCACTACCTGCCAATGCTGCCAGAGGTATGTACTTATATATATTTAAACTATATCATTATTTTGAGTGTGATTGCAGGAGAAGGGATCTCTTAAAATCATAGATCCAAAGGGATCTCAGATCCAAGACATTTAGAGGAACAACGCACCCTAGGTTTGATCGTTTTCATATGCCTCTAGCTGGTATGGAATTATTGTAATCTTATGAACATCTAGTTGTATTTTGATCTATTGAAGTTATAGTAACCTATGTTCAAAGTTAAAGTTATAAGTTGACTCTAGTCAAAGTATTAGATTGATCAAGGTTGAGATTTTAGAGTTTATTTGCATTATATTCTCAAACTCAGATATATGTCAAGAAAGCATATTATCTTAAGTAGAGGGGATCTCATCTTGAGTGAAGGAGACTCCGAAGAAAATCAATAACACTCGTTCTTGAAGATAAGACTCCAGGTTCCAGGTTTGATTGATTAAATTAATAAGTTTCCAATTTGCACATATCAAGTTTGATAATTGCTACATTACTAGTTGTGAGAACAATCCTTGAAAGGTTCCATTATTGCTCGATACAATGAATACTTGGCAACATGTGAGTACTATTGATATAAATGCTTATTGTACTTGGTCTCAAGATGAACTGACATCTCCTCTAGGATATACTTCTTGTTTTTGCTTCTAGGCAGGTCACCTTGGTGATAATATGATGATTACCATGAGATTGACTTTTTATTCTTGTTGACATAGATATGTTGTTATGAAAATGCTATTATACTTTGTGTTCTTGTTTTTTTGTTCCAGGCAGGTTACCATGGAGGAATGATTTATCACAACACTAGAAGAGTGTTGTTCCTATTTCTTATTATTGTATTTTATTTTGGTTCTTGTTCTAAGCAGGTCATGAGCAATAGTTCTAAGAAGGAGCTACTATGATTATTGTTCTCGTTCTTGTTTTTATTATTATAAGAGTATTATTCATGTCTATTGTTTTTCCCTTTGTTGTCCTTATTCCATACAAGTCACAAGTGATAACTCTAAGGGAAGCTATAGTGACGGTTGCAGGAGAAAACATATTAGATGGTCTCTAGTTTGAGACATGGAGCAGACTATCCAGATAAGAAGTTGTATACACGACTGTATACATCCATGTACCAAAGAAGAGGAAGACAAAGAAGGGTACTTTTGCGAGATACATAATATCMCATAYGGAGATTGATTGTAAGGATCAGAAGGCTCCAAAGATGACCGAACAAATCCCTCTAGTGCAGTTGATCACTCTTCAGATCATCGGGAAGAGTTAGTAGAGCCAGAAGGGCCTACCCAGAATCATTGCAGTRACCAAGAAGAGACCARCGTGGTCCCATGAAACTTTGCAGTATGCAACATTAATGAGMCATATTATGAGGAGCAGATGGCTCGAAAGATTATACAGACTCAGAGGGAGTCAATCTTTAGAGGGAGAATGGAGACTCATAGACTTTTAGATTAAGATGGAAGAGAGAKACATCTTTCGGAACTGACAGACATATGCCATGGGTCGAGAAGGCTAGATCGAAGCTTCARAGGCTTCGAGGAGATATGAGATCTTATGGGAAGATTCCCTTGCTTTAGYAAGCTTTGCTGAAGTGATCGAGGAGGAAGCTAGTCATAAGGATTGGGATATATATTTTTTCCTTGATTTCAAGACCAGAAGGGAAGTCAGTGGTGACTTCCAAGTTGATCTACAAGATCAAGCATGTTGTAGATAAATAGCCTAGAGATGCACAAAGCTTGATTTGTGTCCAGAGGATTCTCCTAGTAAGAGGGAGAAAACTATGTCGAGACATTTGTTCTAGTGTATTGCTACTGACAAAAAAGTAGAAGATATGTTGACCAAGCCTCTGTTAGGGACAATCTTGGAGTGGTCTAAATATTTTTTTCTCTAGTAGTGAGAATTGATGTATTCCCCAATAGCGGGAAGTGATGCGATCCCTAGTAGTGGGAGCTACCAAAACACAGGTTGTTATGCTACTCCAACGCAGGTTGGTATGTTACCCCAATGCAGGTTGGTATGCTACTCCAATGCAGGTTGGTATGTTACCCCAACGCAGGTTGGTAGGCTACTTCAATGCAGGCTGGTATGTTACATGAGCGCAGGTTGGTATGCTACTCCAACGCAGGTTGATATCTTACCCCAACGCAGGTTGGTATGCTACTCCAACGTAGGCTAGTATGTTACCCCAGTGAAGGTTGGTATGGTACTCCAACGCAGCCCAATATGTTACCCCAGCGTAGGTTGGTATGGTACTCTAACACAGGCTGGTATGTTACCCCAACGCAAGTTGGTATGTTACACAAAGGCTGGTACACTACTCTAGTGAAAGTGTAGAACTTATTATGGTGTATGGATTCGTGAAATTCAATAAGACAATGGTCGAGGTGTCCGGAAGCACATAAGCAGTAATGATAATCATGCCAAGAGGAATACCTTCCTCGTTAAGAGGTAGTGTTAAATTTTTTAGTCAGATTCTGTGTGAGATGACGAGTTACCACTTCTGTATGAACTAGATGCCGACCTGTAGTGTTGAAAATGATTCCCAATTAGAGTTTCGATCATTAACATCAGAGGTTACTAGATGGAGGGCCAACCGGTAGTGTTGGAGGTGTTTTCCAGCTAGATGGCTAATGTGCGGCTATGGTGGTGATACTTGTTACATGATCTGTTTGATCATATGATAGCCTGTGTGGCTATGGTGATGCTACTTGTAGACTAGTTTGCAATACCATGTGAGTATTTCCCATGCCATGTGAGATGGATGGATGTGTTTGAGACCACTACATGAAGAACATCTTAGTTAATACCTCCCTAGCTAAGAGGGAGTGTTGATGTTTTGGTAGTTGCGGGAGGTATTAACCTCCACGTGTAACCTATGACTTAGAATAGAATATTTTGGAAGCAAGTGAACCATTAAATAGATGCATGGAAACCCTAAAAGACAAGTCATCCTAGCAGAATAAATAATATCAAAATATTATCTTCCAGAAATACAAGTCGACTCCACATGAAAAAGATAAACATAAAATATAATTACCAGAAAGTCGGGTAGGCCCAGCCAGAAAAGTCACTGGACAAATTAATATAAATAGAGGATGTTTCAGTTCATTTGGATACCCAGTCAGAGCGCAAGTCTTGTGGAAAGATGTAGTTGCAACTGCAACTACAGCTGCAAGGAGGAATAAGGGCATATGGTCATCTCTTGGTCTTGGTCTCTCTCTAGCGCTATCAAGTGATATTCTCTTGGTGACATTCTTGGTGATATTATTTCTAAGTATGGCGTAATTCTGAGAGAGTAGTGCAGCTGCAATTACTGCAATTGTGTATGGTACTTATTCTGTGGATATGGATATTCTCTCTCTTGTGCACTACCCTAGGAGAAGGAGCACTCTACTTGTCTTGAGTTGTTGTTGCAGTTAGCAGCTGGGGTTTATTTGTTGGTTCTAGAGTAGGCTTGCCATAATTATTCTAAGTAAAGGTTAGTGTGCTTGGGGGTGGCATATGTGAATGCCTGTGGTTGGGTGACAACGATGTGACATTGTCTATGGTTAAACGAGCATACCAAAATTTCAGCAGACCCTAGGGATTTTTGTTGGTACAATGTCATTAGAGAATGGTGACAACTCAATCAAATGATTCATCTTTACAGTTGCCCTTGTTCCATAACAAAGGTGATGACGACGTTGAGCAACACTAGTTCCTCTATGATGCTATTTGGAATGTGTAGAGAAATCCAAATGCTACATGACTAGTGAATTCCAAACAACACTATGAGGAAGAGCATTGTGATGGTGCATGAAGTGTGAGAAAAATGCTCCCACGTTGCATGACGTAACTTTGATTTAGTTAAGGGAATATTTTATGAAGGAGTTTTATAAGCCAAATTCAAAATAGTGAAGTGTGGCAAAATAAAAGGAGAATAAGTAGAAAGAGCATGAGACAATTTGGGAGTATGACCAGTGGTTTCAATATTTGATGCACCTACTAAGCTATAATATTTATGGAGTGTAGCATAAGAAGTGGTTGATTGGTAGGATGGTACCTCATTTGTGCACATTGTTGCCACAATAGCATATGTTGGCGTAGTGGAAAGCTTTGGAATTCATTATGCAACGAGAGTCTATAGGTGTAATATTCCCATCCCCCTAAGTATCATTAAGGGGCTAGGGTATCCAAATTTAATATCATAAAACCCGACTCTAAAGTCACTTTTGAGTTTATGAAGGTATTCTACTCATCGATAGCTTTACAGTGACTACACTCTTGCTCGATTATGAGCTCTGAGCACAAAGTTATGGCCATTTGAAGTTCCTAAGCAGTTCTCCTTCCCAGGTTATCAAATCCATGTGGCACCACATGTGCCAGTTGATATGGCATCGTATGATCCACTTTCACTTCACATTTTTCAAGGCATTTTTCCTTCCCTTTAGCTTACTGTAATTGGGAAAAACTTCTCCCTTGCATTGTTTCACATCTCCCCCACCCTTCTCATCTCACCCAAAAGTTATTTTATTTGTGACATTCGCACAAGGGAAAACCCTCTCCTATGCAAGAAGGGCTCTTTATTTCATTCTTGTCATGCCCACAAAAATGTTGGGACATGCGATGCATCGCAGTTCTGGGAAACTTCTCATCGCATCAGAAGAAATCTTCTTATGTGACGTATCGCACTTGAGAAATTTTTTCTCTTTTATGACAAAGACTTGCTCTTCCTCTTCATAGCATCTCTCAAAATCTTCTTCCTTTGCGACATATCACGTGAATATTTTCTTCATGTGATACATCATGTTGCACTAAGTTTTTCCTTTCCATGACAAGGCTTTCTCCTCCCTTATTGCATCGCGGGAGATTTATCTTCCCGCGATGTATCGCATGAAGTTTATATTCATGCGATACATCACATCACATGAAGTTACAATTCATGCAATAAGCCAAGTTCCTCAAAAAATCCAAGTCGCGAACTTTCCAATCTTTCTCGTATTGCACACAAAAAATCTTCATGCGATAAGGGTTGTATCGCATGAAAATAAACTTCATTCGATACAACATTAATGCATGAAGTTAAACTTCATGCAATACACACTCTATCACACAAAGTTAAACTTCATGCAATACACAAAACTTTTCATTAGAAAACTTTCCAAAATTTTCTTAGAGTTTTCTCAACAAAAACTAGGTGTTTCTCCCTAGGAAAAACACTTCCTTAAGGCTTCCCTTAACTTCTTCAAGTCCTCAAGAGGGATCTAAACCCTAAAAT
Organism: Picea engelmannii; assembly: GCA_009831015.1. NCBI lineage: Eukaryota > Viridiplantae > Streptophyta > Pinopsida > Pinales > Pinaceae > Picea > Picea engelmannii. The sequence goes on along the minus strand of ML787596.1, from coordinate 341,655 downwards.
TCACACTTGTTAAAATGCATAGAGGAAGGCTAGGCTCGTATTGAGAATTTTAGCTCATGAAGGATGGCTAGGCATCCAAGGATTTGAGCCTCAACAAAAGTGTGTCTGCATCCTTTTAAGATTGGTCTAGGATACCAGGGGGTCCGTAGAGTCTAAAAACCTCAGTCCTCAACAATTCATTCCATAACAAATAACATATTTAAATCTCATGATTTATTTATGAACAAGATGTAGGGACAATTCATCGATGCAACCAAGATGGGATTTCCACAAATTTGAAGACATAATGTCAAGTATGCAAGCAAACTACTAACACTAAGAGTTGTTAATTCCTTGATTATCTCTCAACTAAGCTTCTAGCTTCGAGATATATGTCATAGAAGAACCTATCATAGACATGTTGACATGCGGTCTAAAATTTCACTCCATTCAAAAGCATACACAAGGAAACTCATATGATTTATAAGGAAACAGACAAAGATGCCCAAGAAACTATGCTTGAAGAATTCCCTCTCCATACTCTTTACCATAGCCAATTAGTTTTTATAATCAAATGGAAGGATACTTCACAAAATAAAACAAAATAATTGTAAGCAACTATTGAGCATAATGAGAGTACTTATTTGAACTTCAAGCGACCAACAAATTGATTGAGGGTGAGCACTTTTCCACCCAATCATAGGCTCAATTGCACTAGTCGTTTCTACAACTGGCCACCCCTAGCCAGATCATATATACCACCGGGGAAATTTTGGAAAAACTCTAAGCTAGTATGGGTAATTTAGCAACCTCTCAAGGGATGAATTTCATAGGGAATCTCCTTGTTGAGCTCTTAGGACCCCCATGAGTTTTAAGTTTCCCTATGTTGGCTATGCACAACACAAGAGAGAGCTCTCTTCACTGCCACACAGTCCCTTGAGTAGCTCCTCTTTCTATTACTTTCATGTGTGCCTAGTAAGGCTCTGACTCGTAGTCCCATGCTCCAACAATTCCATAAATTTTCCCACGTGAATTCTTACTCAAAATCATTGGTTTTGTCACTAGTTCAACTCAACAACCTCTTAATTCACCTCCCTTCCTTTGTTCTCTTCTTTACATGAAAAATATGTCTATTCACCTATTTGCGCACACCTCCACAAAATTGCAATTGTCTCTCTTTCCCATGTAGGTTGAGTCGTCTATGAATTCTAAGGTGGGTACTCTTTCCCATCACATGCATTTGTTGTTGAGGGACTTCTCAACCACCAACCCATGATTCCATAATTGTGGGAAGGAGACGTTTCAAATAACCAAGTTTTTCTCATTAAATGAATCGAGACCAAGGGAAAATGAGTGAAACATTTTTCAAATTCAAATCTTATCAAAATAGTCTTGGCAAGGGTGGCTTGGAATTATTTAGAAGGTGAACCCCAAGACCCCCTCACCATTCCCTGCTTGGAGTATCATGGTCCATGTAAGTGCACATGCCCTCGGTCAACTACTTGCCATTTTTCATTAATTAAAATAAGATACATATACATTGTCCTTGATTTGTTCAGTTCAATTTGGCATAATAATATTCATGCAATCATAAACTATGTTAAAAATAATTAAGTACAATTTAATCTAGGGATCAAAATGTGGATATTACAATAGGTGAATTGGCAGAAGCTTTAGTTTCTAGGTTGACCCCAGGCTTAATGTAGTTTTAGTATCAATTGACTACTTTATCAAAGTAGATTTAAGAGATGGTAAAAGCCAAGCCAGACAGAAGAGAGGTGATATGGTGCATGTTGTGTAAGACCAAAGGCCACCTATGAAATTATTACCCCATGACCCAAAGATATGACACAATAGTGGCTAATCCATCCTTGGTAGTATGTTATGAGATATTGAGGAGTCAAGACGTGACCCACATCATTGTCCATTGTTGCAGAAGTACAATAACATTTCAACAGTAGTACATTATAACTTTTGTAGGGTAAACACTCATCGTATTGAAGACTAACATTGATTGTTTGTGCTTGGTGAGAGATTTGAAAATAATATGATTGTGGTAAACTCGGTGGGAGGTGGAAACTAAGTGCATAATTAGACTCATAATCAAAGTAAAGACAATTGAGCATTAAGAAATGATGTGAATTGTCCTCCTCCATAGCCTAAGTGGGCCTAATGGTTGAGAACATGTGTTACCTCATAAGAGGTCACAAGTTCAAATCCAAAGGGGGGTAGGGTATGTATACCTACGTAGAATTTACTAGTCAAATCGTTGGGCAGAGGGAGTCCCTTGTTCCACAAACAAGGGGGTCTTGTACACCAATTTGGTGTTTGGCTTGGTTGTGACCTTAAAAATAGATTATTATTATTATTATTATTATCAATGAAGTGAGGCACATAACATGCAATTCTTTGCTACTGCATTAGCCTTGTTGTGGCCATTATCAAAAGACTAGGCATAATGTAAAGGATTGGCCCAAGTTGATAAAAAAGTTGGAGACATGTGATAGAGGGAAACATAGTGCGAACATGGTTAATTCTAAACCGTGGATTCTTAGTGGCGTTCAGTCAATTCAGGTGTACACCAACATCAATATCGAGTATCAAGATTTGAAGAGTGATTATGATCTTCTTCATTTTCAAGTAGATGGGAAAGACAAGACCATCCAGGAGTTGTAGGATCACAATCATGCCTTTTACATAAAGTGTGTAAATTGAAAATCCCCATTTTGTCTATTTTGGAGAAATATGTTGAGGAAGTTGTTGATTGGACTAGGAAAATTGACATGATGGTAGGATATTTATAGCACATATTTCAAAACATCATGAATGAATTCAGGGAAATGAAGAATTTATTGACTCTTTGGAAGACAATGTTATGCTTTCTTCTTCCAATGATGTTTTTGATGTGTTGACCCAAATTTTGGTCAACAATATTACATTCACAAAGCATTGTGATTCAATTTGCTTGAGTTTTCCTTACAAACCCTTGTGTTAAAAGCTTACACATTTTGCCTCTAATTCCATTGAAAAAACTCAGAGTACATTAACACTTGAGAGGGGTCCATTCCTAAAAATTATTTGGAGTTATAAGGACGATGGTGGAAGTTGAGATATGGTGGAGTTCTTTGGAAGTTTGAATAAGAGGTAGATGACTTGCAATCTTCCAGTTTTATGGTTGATGTCTTTGCATAGGCATTATATGTTCATATAATTCATATGCCATGGTTTATCTATGGTTTGATGTCAATCATCCTTTTGCATATTATAATGCCTATGGTGCTAATTATACTCACATTTCTCAATTTATGGTTTATTTATGCATGGCGATGGTAGACTCCATACTAGTTCTATGTTCCTTTTGGTTTGCAAGTTATACAAGTTTGAAATTTAAAAAAGGGTAAATGGCCTAAGGTCCAATGAGAAAAACAAGTTTCTTATATTGAATATGAACTTGGACATGCAACATTACCATGTTTCATGCTATGATTTGAATAGTATCAACAACACAACCTTAGCAAAATGGTGTTAAGATCCAGTGCCTTAAAAAAGATAAAAATTCAACGAATTACAGTCCACTTCGAAGGGGAAACCTCCTTTTACAATATATCCAATTCATAATACAATATGAGAAAGATGATCTAAATACTAGGTCTTCTTGATATATATATATATATATATATATATAGAATACAAAGGGATACAATTATGATGAAAGGGTGCAATGAAGGGTTCTAGCCGAACTATCCATATAACAATAGAAATGTAATAATTCAATATCTAGGGATTAATAAAGGGTTTTATTCCTAACATGGGGCTTTGTCTGAGGCTTAACATGCCCCTTCCCTTCAAACAAGTGGTGTCCTTAATACTTGACTAACCACGGGTGCTTCTGCATGAAGAACTCATCTTCCCATGTCGCCTCTTCGACTAGTAGATTCTTCCATTTGACGAGGTACTCTATAATTACTCGATTTCTCTACTGCTTAATTCTTGTTTCAAGTTTTTTTTTTGGCTATAGTATGATTTTCCCTTCTTCATTGATCTCTTGTAAAATAGTTTGGATTGGGATCTTGTTGTCGATGACCTTCTTTAAGCAAGAAACATGGAAGAATGGATGTACACATGAAGATGGAGGTAACTCCAATTTGTAAGCCATACTTCCAATCCTTTGCAAAACCTTATAGGGGCCACAATATTTGGGTGCTAATTTATTGTCCTTGTTTTGTTGCTTAAGGGACATCTGTTTGTATGGTTGTAGCCTCATAAATACCCAATTCGCCACTTCAAATTTACATTCACTGCAATGTTGATTTGCATGTTGTTTCATCCTATTTTATGCCATAACTTTAAATGTGTTGAACCTGCATAGAATAGATCTAGCTAGAAAACACTACACACATTTGCAGAGAGAAATTGAGAAAGAAGAAGAAGGAGAGAAAGAATAGAAGAATTCTCATTAACCGTTGTGAATAATGAATAATTTACACATGATATACTTTGTATAACTCAATGAATGCGCATTGGAGGAAAACCAATGTGCCATAGTGGTGGTCTAGAGTGATCTGGACACACACTAGTAGTTATGGTAGTGAATTTCCACCTAGTCTAGTCTCTTAGGCAGTTACGGGAGTGAACTGCCACCTAGCTGAGTTAACTAGTCAACCAGTCTTCAGTTAACTAACTCAGCAGAGTGTAGTGAGGACTATATCAAGGAATCAAGGGTAATGCACCAATCTGGTGATGATCCCAAGCCAAGTGCACATTAGCATGGTGATGATCCCAATGTTGCATGGTGATAAAACTAATGCATCATCTAGATTCAACTCAACTAGTCAAACTGAAGTGTGAACTGAAGAGAATATTCTCTAGGTGGAATATTATTTCCTAAAAAATAAGAGACTGGATAAATGACTAATAATGACTAATAAACAAGGAAAAACCTTAGGAAAAAGAAATCCTAGGTGTGTGTGAAGTAACTCCAACACCCCCC
>ML787596.1:306769-336656 GCA_009831015.1 Picea engelmannii | reverse complement strand
AGTTGCTAGGCAATTGTGTCCTTCACTCCAAGATGACTTCACAGAGAATGAAACTTATGCTCAATGAATGTATTGGTGAAGATGTCTATTGTCTGTTCTACTGAAGGACAGAATTGTAGGTCGATGATCCCCTCATGTACTAAGTCTTGGATGTAGTGCATGTGGATCTCGATGTGCTTCATCCGCTACCTCTGAACTGGATCTTTGCAGAACTTCAGAGTGCTCTGGTTGTCACACTAGATGACGATCGATCAATGAATTTGGATGCCCAACTTAGTGAGAAAATGTTGTAGCCACATAGCCTGAATGGTTATGTTAACTACCCCTCTGTACTCTTCCTTGACTGAAGATAGAGCAATGGCAGCGTGCTTCTTGCTCGACCAACAGATAGGCCCGGAACCAAGACTGAGTAAGTAACCAGATGTGGACTTGCAATCAGTGCCATCGCCAGCCCAGTCAGAATCAGTAAACTCGATGATATCTAATGTAGTTTATGTTGCATAATGAATCCCAAAGGTGATGGTTTCCTGTACGTATCGAAGGATACGCTTTGCAGCCTTCCAATGTAGCTCATGCGCCCCCTGCATGAACATGGAAACTGCACCAACTGCATAGGAGAGGTCTAGTCTCGAGTGTGTGAGATACAACAAGCTCCCCACTGGTTGTCTGTACAGTGTGTTGTCAACCAGTGGAGTCTCCTCGCCATCCTTAAGTTTGACTCCCTATAGGAAAGGAGTCGGAGTAGACTTGTAGTCTGTCATGTGAAATCTCTCAAGAAGATATCGTGCATAATTGGCCTAAGACAGTTTGATGCCTGATGCATCATGACTGACCTCGAGTCCAAGGAAGAAGTGTAGCAAACCCATGTCCATCATAAAAAAAGCTGTCATGTAGAATTCTCTTGACTGCAACAATCGTTGAAGTTGAGCAACCGGTGATCAACAAATCATCAACATACAAAACTAAGAGTAGAAGTGAATAAATCGTCCTGAGCCTGTAGACATTCGGGTCTGATTTACAACGTACAAAGTTCTATGACAACATGTAGGAGTCCATCTTGGCATACCATGCCCTCAGAGCTTGCTTGAGGCTACAAAGGGACTTCTTCAGTCGACAGGCTAAAGATGAGTCCTGCATAAATCTCTGGGGCTGCTCCATATAGATCTCCTCAGAGAGATCACCATGAATAAATGCATTCTTCATGTCCCTCTGATGGACTTCCCATCCCTTGGCTGCCACAATGACAAGTGTTAATCATATGGAATCCATCTTCGCTACTGGAGCGAAAGTCTCATCATAGTCAATACAATGCACACGCTGAAAGCCTTTGGCAACAAGCTTGGCTTTTTATCTGCTAATCTGTCCATCCGCTGCGCTCTTGGTCTTGTAGACCTATCTGCATCTGACAAGTTTCCTCCCAGAAGGAAGGGGAACCAAATCCCAAGTCTAGTTCTCGAGGAGGGAGTTGTACTCCTGCTGCATGGCGGATTCCCAAAATGGATTTCCAGCAGCCTTGCCATAAGACTGTGGATTTGAGGATCAAACCAAGAAAAGATGCCTGGAGGGCAATGGTTCAATGGTAGTGAGTGCAACATGAGGCTCCTCGAAATCAGATAGAGTCCTCCTAGTATTGGTTGGATCACTAACGAGATCCCCGACATCCTAAAGAGTAGTCTGTGCCCACTTGGGCATTTGCTTTGGCTCTGCAATTGCATATGGATGCTCTGACTCTACATCTGACTGTACTGACTCTGTATTTGAATCATCTAAGTCCTCTAAATTAGAACTCTCGTTTGAAGAAGAGTCGACATGTGCATGTTCATCATCTCAGACAGGTGGAAGAATGAAGGTGTTTGTATGCAGCTGCTGAGGGACATGTGAGACACTTTCCTCGAATTGGACACTTCGCTCAATGATGAGTCGGTCCGAGGAAAGATCAATAAGTCTATATCCCTTCACACCGTCGGGGTATCCAACAAAAATACACTCAGTGCTCTATGGATCAAGTGCCTTCCTCTTTTCAGAGGGAATCCGAGCCCATGCACGCGAACCGAAAATGCGAAAGTGGGTCACTTCCGGTTTGAGGCCACTCCAAGCCTCGTAATGGGTCTTATCCTTGACAGATCTATGGGGAGATCTATTTTGATTGTATGTTGCACAATTAAGTGTTTCGGCCCATAGTCTCTATGGTAGTGACTTTGCATGCAACATGCAAGATGACATCTCCTTCAGAGATCTGTTTTTCTACTCAACAACTCCATTTTGCTGCGGAGTATAGGGAATTGTGTGTTGCAACTCCGTTTTGCTGCGGAGTATAGGGAACTGTGTGCTGCAACTCCGTTTTGTTGCGGAGTATAGGGAACTGTGTGTTGCAACTGAATCCCTACCTCATGGCAAAGATTATGGATCTCATGATTGACATACTCTCCCCCATTATTAGTTCAGAGAACTTTGATCTTCTTTCCAGACTGTGTCTCAACCAGGGCTTTGAAATCTTTGAGGTGTTGAAAGACCTCAGATTTTTGCCTGAGAAAGTAAATCCATGTAAAACGTGAGAAATCATCAACAAAAATGTGAACAAACCTCGCTTTGTTGATAGATGGATGTGGAAAAGGACCCATGAGGTCACTATGGATCATATATAAAGGCGCAAAAGCTCTCTAAGACTTTCCTTTGTCGAATTTCTCTTGAGGGTGTTTTCCAAGAACACATCCCTCAGATAATCCCTTGGAGAAATGGATGTCTAGTAGACCATCAACCAATATTTGCTTGCTAGGTTGTTGCATGTATATGAAATTCAAATGTCCAAACCTTTCGTGCCATATCCTGCTACTTTCATCAGCATGAGTAAGTAGTAAAGTAGAATCAGGTTCAATGAATTCAGAAAATGTATACAATCTAGACTGATGATTTACCTCACCGGTAGCAACCTTGGAGCTGGTTTGCATGTCATAGATGTCGACGACATTTGGTGTGAATATGGATTTCTTTTTGGTGTCATAATTCGTCATCTGATACACAGAGAGAAGGTTGACGGAAAATTTGGGAACGTGCAACACATTCTCGAAGCTTCTATTGGTGAGTTCAATCCTTCCTTTGCCATTGACTTCGACTGAAGAGTTGTACCCCATCAGAATATGAGGACCTTTGCATGCATGCAATGAAGAATAAACTGATTTTGAGGAAGCCATGTGATGTGATGCTCATGAATCTACGATCCAAGCATCATGAGAGGAGTTGATGGCAATCAGGGCATGGCTAGAATTGCCTTTCTTGGGGTTCTGATCTTCTGGCTTCTTCTTCTTGGCACCCTCGGGGATGCAATCTCCAAGGTTGTTTTGCTGAAGTATTTGAGACATTAGATCTATTTGTTTTTGAATGCATGCAGATTCTAGATGGAATCCTTTGTGACAGTACGTGCATTTCTCCCCTTTTCTTCCCTTTCCCCCTTTGGATCTGGAGGCATCGGTGAAGGGTTTTGTGTACCCTTCCTTCTTCGGATGTGCATGAGCTTTCCTTTTGCCTTTATCTTTAGATTTATGATATTGATGGCTACCATCTTGCACAGTAAGTGCATGCGCCTTAGGCCCTTTGATTTTGCCCATGTTGATGAGCTTGGTTTGCTCTCTTGTCAGGGATTCGATAAAGTCCTCAAGAGAAGGCATCTTCCTGGTGGCTCCAGAGGTGAATCTAACTGAATGGAATGTTGATAAGAATACAGATAATTCAGGACCAGGTTTGGAGAGAATGGTGAGAACCATTTGTTTCTCCTCCTTAGATTTATCAACCCTGCAAGATTTGAGTTGCGATAGTAAATCCTTGAATTTTGTAAAGAAATCTTGGATATTGTCGAAGCTTTTTGGATCTAATGTGAGCAGTTCCACCTTCAACATGTGTCCCCTCATCTCATCCTATTTTCCAAAGATCCCTTCCAAGGTGGTCCAGGCTTCATTGGGAGTCTTACAGGAAGATATGTGAAAAAGGAGATCGAGAGAAATAAGACTGCAAATTGTTCTGAGTGCTTCATCCATTTAATTTAAGAACTTGGATTTTTCTATGGATGATGTCGGTTATGTATATGTATTCAAGGATAACTTGTACAATCCTCTGGTTCAAAGATGAATCGTTATTCTCTCCTTCCATGCAAAGTAGTTGTAAGGTGTAAGAAAGAATTCTTTTTGGAAATCCATCTTTCTATTGTCTTCAATCTTTTGTACCTGCAAAAAAATTTGGTGTAGATTTTGCTTAGCAGTCCATCGGCTTTGATACCATGTAAATGTGTTGAACCTACACCGAATAGATCTAGCTAGAAAATACTACACACATTTGCAGAGAGAAATTGAGAAAGAAGAAGAATGAGAGAAAGAATAGAAGAATTCTCATTAACCGTTGTGAATAATGAATAATTTACACATGATATACTCTGTATAACTCAATGAATGTGAACTGGAGGAGAAACAACGCAACATAGTGGTGGTCTAGAGTGATCTGGACACACACAAAGTGCCAAAAATGGGGACATTTTTTATGAAGCATGGAAGGATGTGTTGTACCACCATTCTACCAAGGGAAACCACTTGACCCATTATGTTTGTTTATCAGATGCAAAACAACGAAGATATCCTTCTAGACATTTATTCACAATCTTAGTTTTCCCAACATATTGAGGATGGTAAGATTAGTTGTGAGCCAATTGAGTACCCAAATAGGAAAATAGTTGAGTCCAAAAATTTCTCGTGAAAATTGGATATTTGTCGCTTACAATAATCTTGGGGACTTTGTGTAGTTTTTGAACTGTTTCCTTAAATGTTGCGACTATTGTACTTGATTTAAAAGGATGAGAAAGAGAGAAAAAATGGGCATACTTTGTTAGTCAATCTACTACTACCATGATTAAATTATTTCCTTCGGATTTGGATAAACCTATAATAAAATCCATTGAAACTTCTTCCCAATGTTGACATGGTATAGCTAATGGTTGTAGGAGACCTAGAGTCTTGATTGTCTCTCCTTTATTTAGTTGGCAAACCAAACATTCAAATACAAACTTTTGAACATCAGTTTTAAGACCTTCCCAAAAAAAATCCTTCTTGATCCCGTTGTATGTTTTCAAGAATCCTGAATGTCCTCCTATAGGAGAAGTGTGCCATTCCAGAAGGACCTTCTATTTGAGTTGGGAATTCTTACATAACTATAAGTGATCATGATACCATAGAAAATCATTCTTCCATACAAAATTATCGATTGAATCGGGGTCCTCATGTAGTTCTTGAATGATCTTGCATACATCTTGATCTTGATTCCATTCTATCCTTGCTTCTTCCACCCAATTATATTGCAGAATAGAAATAACACATAGTGAACCTTATGTTTCTTCTTCTTTCTTTGAAAGGGCATCTACCACAACATTATGTTTTCCTTTTTTGAAGATAATTTCAAAGTCATAACCCAACATATTTGTAACCCATCTTTGTTGCTTTTCTGAAGGTAATCGTTGCTCCAAGAAGTACTTCAAACTATCATGATCCATTTTTACTTTGATGTGTCTTCCTATTAGGTAAGGGCGCCATTTCTGAACTGCATGTAGTATGGCCAACATTTCTTTTTCATAAATGGGTTTGAATAAGTTTTTTTCCTTTAAGTTGGTTGCTTTCAAAGGAAAGAGGCTTTCCTTCTTGCATTAAAACTGCACCAATTCCATGGCCCCATGCATCACACTCCACAATAAATGTTTTTGTAAATTCTAGTGTGGCCATGACGAGAGTTATACACATAGCCTCCTTGAGTTTTTCAAAAGATTTGGTTGCTTCTTCGGTCCAAGGAAATACTTCCTTCTTTAATAATGTTGTTAGAGGTGTTTCTATTTGACCATAGTTATTAACAAACTTGTGGTATTAGCCTGTCAATCCTAAGAATCCTCTAAGTTTCTCCAAGGTTTTGGGAATTGACCATTCCCTCATAGATTTAATTTTGTTAGGGTCCACCTTTACACCTTCATGAGATACAATATAACCCAAATATTCCACTTCTTGGACCCCAAAGGCACACTTGGAAGGCTTTGCATAAAGTTTTTTATCTTCCAATAGTTGTAATACTTTGTTAACATGTTGTACATGCTATTCCAATATTTGTTGTGGATTGGCATGTCATCAAAAAATACTAACACAAATTTTCTAAGAAAGGGATTGAAAATAGAATTCATCGAGCTTTGAAATGTTGAAGGTGCAATAGTAAGTCCAAATGGCATAACCAAAAATTCATAATGACCTTCATGTGTTCTAAAAGTTGTTTTAGGAATGTTTTCTTGTCTCATTATGATTTGATGATATGTTGAATGAAGATCCAACTTAGTAAATAATTTTTCTCCATGAAATTCATCTAATAATTCATCGATGATAGGGATAGGGAACCTATCTTTGATGGTCATTTTCTTGAGTTGTCTATAAATTGGACACATATGCCATGAACCATCCTTTTTTGTAACCAACACCACTGGTGAAGAGAAAGAACTCTGTCTAGGTTGAATGATGCCATCCTCTAGCATTTATTGGATCATGCACTCAATCTCACTCTTCTGTGCATAGGGATACATGTAAGGCCTAATGTGAATATCATGATCATGATCTCAAGCAGGTAGAAGACCCTTGGGAATTTCACCAAATACCTTGGAATGATTGTTGATAACTATTTGGAGATCTGATGGAGCAAAGGCCATAGATGTTTGAACATCAAGTGAGCACAATTATGCAACTACACCTTGGTGTCCCTTTTTGAGTAATTTTGTCATGCTATTAAAGCTTATCACTTTAGAGGGTTTCCCTTTGATACCTCTAATCTCAATTTCCTTTCCATTTGAAGAAAATCTCATGAAAAGATCTTGAAAATTAACAATCATTGTTTCCAGTGATTGCAACTATTGGACCCCTAACACAACATCAACACCCCCCATTTGGATGAAAATCATGGGGATATATAGAAAATACTCCCTCATGTTGAGCTTAATACTATGGAATTTCCCTGAACAATTTATGGTACCTCCATCTGCAATCATTACTTGAAACTTTGGTGCATGATATACAAAGCAATTGAGATCTGTTGCTAATTTGTAATTGATGAAATTATGGGTACTATCGTAATCAATCAATATTGTTACCTTTTTATTTTTAATGTATCCTTGTATATTGAGGGTTTGTGGAGTACTGATGTCGACCAATGCATGATCATATATTGTTGGAGTAGTCTCTTCTAGATCTGGATTTGGTGGTAGTTCCAAGTCCCAATCTTCTTCCTCTTCACAATCTATGTAGAATAATTTCTTCTCACCACATTTATGCCCCTTACTATACTTGTTGTCACAATTGAAACATTTTCCTTTTGCTCTTCTTTAATCCATTTGTTTAGGTGTCAACCTTGTTTGTTGAGGTATGATATCTTCTTCCTCTTCACATTCTATGTGGAATAATTTCTTCTCAGTGCATTTATGCCCCTTACTGTACTTGCTATCACAATGAAACATAGTCCTTTTGTTATTCTTTCATCCATTTGTTGGGGTGTTAACCTTGTTGGTTGAGGTACGCTTGTCTTATGAGCCCCGAAATGATCTATGCTTGTTGTGTATGCTCCAATGGTAGACTTGTGTGTATCCTTATTCTTATCTTGAACATGACGAGCAAATTACATAGCTTCCATAATATTTGTAGGATGTATAAATAAAAGCTCATGTTTAATGTCCTCTTTTAATCCACCCATGTAAGCTTGCAACAATTGTTCATCACTAATATCACCTAAGTGCTTGAATCTTGTCAATTGGCTGAAGTAGTCTTGTTCCCAAACTTTCCCATATTGTGCTACTAAGTCTCTTGTAAATAAACCCCAACTATAATGATAAAGAGGGGGATGTCTTTTAACTAATTGATACCATTGATATAGCTTTGTCTCAAAGTTCAAGATTGTTATGTGAATAATTTTCTTATCATCCATAATATTATGCAATTCAAAGTATTACTCTATTTGGTTCACCCAGGTAAAGACTTTTGTTCCATCAAACTTATTTAATTCAATATTGGGAAAGTTGAATTTAGGACCCCCACCGTAATTAACTCCACTATTAGAGTTAAATCTACTGGAAAATTGCCTATTGTCAGTAGATTGTTCAACCAGAATACTGCCCTTATTTTCATGATTTCCTTGCATTTTGATATTTCCTTTAGAGAGTCTCTCATCTAGAGCATGAAAGTTCATGGATAACATGAAATTTTGCAATTCCTTCATGGTTTTTTGTATTTCTTCTTTAATGTCATTCTTATTTTCATCCATCTTATTTTCCATTTCACCCATCTTCCTTTCCATTTCTTGAATTTTCTCTCTTTGTTTACCAAATCATTATTTTTTATTGAATTTTTACTCAACTCATTAAGTTGTTCCTCCAATTTGGACAACCTATTATGTATCTCATCATTTTCTTCATGAGTTATAGAAGAGACTTCTGGAGGTTTAATTGGCTTTGACATATTTTTTGGACCCATGTAGAATAATAATAATAATAATCCTTTTTTACCTCTTTATCACAAATTTTGAATCACCAAAAACAGATATTCCAATAAAATGTTATGCCAATTGTAAGTTATGTACCTTTCAAACCCTTAATTTGGAGTTTTTCCTCTTGACATACCTTCCTTTTGATGTATTTCTGCAATTTCAACCCTTCTAAGTCTGAAATTTTGTCATGTAGTACTCTAGTATGTCCTCTCTACAATGCCACAGGTCTGACCAAATTTGGGTGTTCCAATTGAAATTTAGGGTAACTTTCCCAAACCTTGCTGATTTTTTGCCCTTCCAGGAGAGAGAACTTGTACAGAATGCCACACACACAATATTTTATATCTTATTCTGAAAATTATACTGAAAAATACTAAATTTTTTCCTCTTTCCAATGAAACTCGTCTCACTGAATTTGGATGCTTGTTGATGAAGATATGATGACTTTACCCAGAACACATGTTTGAGACTACTTAATAGGACTAGTCAGAAACCCTATCTTCCACAGGGTGTATATCCGAAATTATAATGACCCAAAAGTTGAAATTTTTACCACAGATGCCTTTCTTTTTTCTCTAAATAACCTCCAAGTTTTGCTTTCTAAATCATCCCATAATTTTTTTATAGTAAACATTCTATAATGACTTGCTTGGAGAAGAAAATCCCTAGGATCTAAGCTTTGATACAAAATGTTAAGATTCAATGCCTTAAAAAATGATAAAAAAAGTCAATGAATTACAATCCACTTCAAGGGGGAAACCTCTTTTTACAATCTATACATTTCATAATACAATATGAGATGAGATAAAATGATCCTAATACTAGGTCTCCTTGATATATATAGGAGACAAAGGGATACAATTATGATGAAAGGGTGCAATGAAGGGTTCTAGTCAGCCTATACATATAACAATAGAAATGTAATAATTTAATATCTAGGTATTAATAAAGGGTTTTATAACTAATATGGGGCTTTGTCTAGGGTTGAATAGATGGTATTACATACAACAAGTCGACATCATGCATACAGTTTCAAGGCTTAACACCTTTGTGTTACTCATTGGTTGATGGTGTGGGTTGGCACTTTGTTATATGTTTTGGATTTGGTATATATGGGGCATGTGGTATTTTATTTGGCATCCAAGCTTGCACATTTAACGACCATGGATTTGGTATTTCATTGGGAAGATCTACCATCGTGATTTGTACCTTGCATGGGATTTGGCATCCATCTTGGCTTATTATTTCCCTGCCACATGGCCCTCCTACAATGGCACTTTACACTTTAATTTAACATATCCCACTGGAATTTGATGCTCCTCCAATCTACATCGTTGATTGGCATCCAATGGTTGATGCACACACTCATTTCTCGTGAACATACCATACCTTGTGCGTTGGACAAAACTTGGTCATTTGTCCTCCTCAACTTCACTAGTTTTAACTATGTGGTCTTTTCTAGTTTATTGGTTAAAGCCCATCCTTTCCATCAATTTATAACCTTTCTCCCCTGGTATATAACCCTACATTAGCTATCATTTTAGCATCATTGTTAATGTTTGGCTCCGAGCATAAGAAGTTTTCAATGATCGTGCAAGAATTGTTGGTATGCAAGCTCCTCCATGTAACATTAAGAGGTAACATTGTAGTTGATTTTTGTTGAGATATTTCTTGGTTGTTTAATTTTGGTGTCGATTTGGCATCTTCATTGGTGGAACTTTGACTGGTATCAACCCCTAGCCTCAACATTTTATCTCTTCCATTCATGGGATAATATCAAGGTTGTGTATATTGTTTTGGCCCTATCATCATGGTTTTTGTAGGATATCTAAGTGGATTATGTGCTTAGGGTTCAACCTTACTTGTTTATGAGTCACTATCGTGCATGCACTCTGGGCATTGAATACCATCACCCCCTATGACACCTACCCACAATCTCGCTCATCCTTGTATATTGTTTATAAGATTGTGATTGTCAATTATTGTGCTTTGGTCTTGTCTCGTATGATGATGAGTTTCAAAATAAAAACCATGGGGAAACAAGCTTGACCCAAGCCTCTTAGTTCATTTCCTTAATCTGCTACATAGGCTACCCCTTGACTTAAACTCATATTCGTGTAGTCATTACTTGGTTTTAAAAAAATTGCTTGGCCTCATAATTATGCATGCAATATAGTCCTACTCTCATATAGTATTACTTTTGATTGTGGGAATTTTTGGCTCGGTCTTGTGGTGTGTCGTGATGCAGCTATGTTTACGCCATGCTCATTTGAGTTGTGGGTGTTATACCTTGTGAAAAAATATTTTTTCAGCCTATGCACCATTCTTCATTCATTGACTGGCCTCTTACCATCGATTCCTCATGTGACCTACTCGGTGTCAAACCCACTTATACTTCAACCTATATATTGTTCTTGATCATCCCTTACCATTTCCAACCTGAACCTAAACTCCTCACTGTTGTTTTCCACTCATGATGTAGTTTTTTGACAACAAGTGTAGCTTGTTTTACTTGGTGTTTGTGTTTGGAGCTATGGCTTGTATTCTCTTCAAACCTAGTTCGACCTTCACCATTCCAATAGGATTTAGTTTTTAGAGATATTTTTTGGGTTTGGTTCCACCTTCACCATTTTATGATATACAAAAAGCTAGACTGTAACATCCCCTCTATAATCCTCGGTTTAATTAATGCATAATGTAGATATGAATGTGGCTATGGCCAAGCGATGTAATTTGCAAATTGTATTTATATTTTTAAATAAATAAAACATGATACCAATTACTGTTGGTCATGGACAGAGATGGGGGTTTAGTTTTCCACAAGAAAGAGGAGTGTCTAATAGGGGTCCAAGGGGGAAATTATTTATGGGTATTAATTCATAACCTAGATTTTTGAATCTTATTATCATTGGGGACAACCTTTTGATTTTCCCTTGAGTGTAGAAGAGCCCAATCATTGAATACCTGTAAGAGGGTGGGTGTAGAAAGTCACATCCCGTAGTTATTAGGGAGTATGGGGCTGAAATACAATCAACATTGGGCAGAGTGAGTAGTCAACTGGCTTGGGGATAAGAAAATTCACATGGCCAAAGAGGGTAGTTTTTACAGGCATGTTTTTGCATGAACAACAAGCAGAGAACAAGAAAAGAGAGCACTAGAGTTGGAGCAAGAAGGTTGGGCAAATTTTGGAGTGTTTTTTTTTAGCTAAAGACTGAAGAAGAAAGTTGTTAGACTTTTAGAAGAACCAGGTTGTTAGGTATGAAGAGTGAACTACTGTGTGAGTTTCACTGTAACAACAAGTGGTTGTTGTTTTCATGGCAGTTTTTCCTAGCAGTGAGTTCCCTTGAATTCCCAGTAGTGGGAATCCTGGTTATCTATGCTAGAGAGACCTTGATAAACTAATGGTGCAGCCTAATGGACTAAGAGCAGTGAAGGGGCACATTCCTTGGGTTGGGTAGGTCAAGAGGAAGAGAGCTGGAGGAAATTCAATATAGCTATAGGAGAATACCAGTAGGTTGTGGGATATTTGAGTTGTGAGTGGACAATGAGAGACACCCTTTTCTTGTGGATTCTTGGCCCCAGCTCGAGGGTGGCTTATTGTTGGACACGCAGTTTGGATACAGTTTTGGGAAAAAATCCTAAGTATAGGGAAACTGCGTAGAGAGAGGAAAGTGAGCACACAACTAAGGTGCATCTAGGAGGACAATGCATAGAAGGAGGAAAGTGCGCAGAAGAAAGACATCGCACAGACAAAAGAATAAAGTTGACAACGGATAAACCAAGAGAGCGAGAGAATAAAGCATCATAGAAGGATGACAACACAACATTCAAAAGATGGAGGAACAACAAAAAAGCAACATGCAGGTTGAAAAGCAGAAAAAAGTCTTCAAACAACTATTTAACTGAGCTGGCCATGCATTGTAATGGGGTATTTTTAGGATGAACAAACTAGGGTTTTGAGCTCTAGATTTCTGTATAAATATGTAATGGGTGGGAATATTAGGGGTTCTCTCTCTCCTATGGTTGTGTTTTAGTTCCATGTAAGTTGTGCAATGTTATGTTCTATTAGGTGTTGAATTCCAGAGTCCTGAATGTAACAGTCTATTGTTGAGAAGAATGAATAAAGGGAGGTTAGAGAGATGATACTGAATCTTGTGTTGTCTGACTTTTTATGTGTGCTTATGAATTCGATTTGTATGCCTCATAGAATGGACTTATATTATGGATTAGTTATGGGGTAATGTTCATGACTGTAACTATAACAAATCTATGTAATAATCAGAGACATATTGAGTATAGGAATCTGAGTCATAAGTAAGTAATACTAAATAGAACCGAATCACACGCCTAGATACAATAAGGAAGAATGAACCGAACATTTGCCTCCCTTTCCCTTACTACTGCAAAAGCCTAGTTCTTGCAGTTCCAATACATACCTCGGGTGAGTTGTCATTTGCACAAGTAGGTGATTCCGAAAGGGCCAGTGTCTGGTGGGTTTGTTGGTCATAGATAAAATGAACCTAGGGTCTTACAACCCGTGCATAGAAGAGAGCCAACAAATGGTTCCATTGCTAGGATGAAGAATTTGTGATTAAGGGAATGTTTTGGAGGCCGACTAAGAAGTAGATAACATAATGGTTGGAAAGAAAGGAATGAGAGTTTTCACGACAAGAGAACAAGAATCCTTGGATGAGTGACAAGCAATGGTTACATGGGTATGTGTACACATAACTGCACAAAATTTTCTTTGGAGAATTCCTAAATATTCTGACTAAGTGGCTAGAAATGTTAGTATAGAAAACTAGAAGCTTTAGGGCAACAATGCCGAGGAATTGGACTCATGAATTGGTTAGAAAATTGAATTCTGTAAGTAACCCAACTACTCGAGCAATTGATTTTTGGTTCGACAACATACTAGGAGGTTACGTTACAGAATTTGCAGTAGATTGTATTCAATCATACAATGTCGCAGAAAGGGAATTTTTCAAAGGTCCACACGAGAGGTTCTTGAAATCATTAGGTACTGGATAAAGATGTTATTGTGTGAGAAACAAGTGATGATCATGGAATCTGATGGCTGAAGGGGTTCACACACATAGGGGAAATAGAGGATGACAAAAGGATCGTCTAAGAGAATGAAGAAAGCGGTGAAAAAGGAAGGGAGGGACTGGGGATGCAAGAAGATGACATACCCAAGGAACGATATGAGTTTAGAGAGATGCGTAGAGGAAGGAGGTACAAGAGGAAAAAGACTGAGGCTGAAAAGGAGAGCCACACAGTGAGCCAAAGGGGAGAGACCCTTGCACACTAATCTGAATAGTGGAGATACCATATACAGGAGGAGAAGAAGAGGAGATTAAGTCTATTCCAATAATAGAAGAACCAGTAAGTCCTACTTAGACAAGATCTTGTGTCGAATCCATGACCCTGTGTGCGTCACCACAATCAGGAATGACAATTGAAGATTTGTCAAAAGCAATTGCAGTTAGCCAAAAATGATCAAGTAGTAGCAATCAAAGTAGTGGAAGTAGTGCGTAGAGTCAGAATCAGAGCCAACCAACATCATCAAGAGGAGGGAATACACAAAGCAACATGGCAGGGGTAGATAATACTCTTAGACTTCCTAAGTTCTAGGGAGTGGGGTCAGAGGATCTAGAACAACATTTGTTCGTCTACGAAACAATTTGGTTTGCTAAGAACATATAGGATGAAGGTGTGAATATTGTGCAGTTAGCGACAAAATTTAGAGGTCGTGCTCTAGTATGGTATATGAAGTTGCAGAGTCTCACACCTATAGGACAGGCCAAAACTTTGGCAGAAATAAAGCAAGCGTTGTTGAAGGAGTTCAAAAAGCCAAAGTCAGAATCACAGTACATCACAAAACTGAAGGAGATTAAACAAGTACAAACAGAGTCGGTATGGGAATTCGATCAGAGGTTTAAGGATGTGATGGGTAGATTGAATTTCTAGATCCCAGATCAATAATATAAAGAGTGGGTTATTGTGAGACTTATACCACACATTCGTGGGCCATTGATTCAACAGAAGGTTACGTCACAACTCGAGGCCCTAGAAATTGCAATGAAATTAGAGGCATCTCCGGTAGGAGATAGTGGGGGAATTGCACAAGTTCAGACACAATTGGATGCATTAACGATTCAATTGGCCAGGCTTACAAAATGGAAGGAGAAACGAGAACAAATATGGTGTACCAAGTGTAGGATTGAAGGCCATCAAAAGGACGAATGCCCAAAATTCATGTAGCATTTGGCAGTTGGAGCACCAAATCCATTACAGAAGTACCAGAGTATGCCAATGAACTTGTTTTGCAATTTTTACAAGTCTATAGGTCATGAAGAGAAGGATTGCCACGCGTTCGACTTTATGAGGGAGCGCACATCAGTTATGTAGAGGATCCAAGAAGAGAATGATATAGCAGAAGGGGGTGGTCCACAATATAACAATCAAATAGGTTTCAATCAAGGGAACAAAGGAAACTTTGGTAGAGGGATTTTTGGTAGAGGAGGAAGAGGACCGATAATATGTTATAAYTGTAATCAACCTAGACACTTGGCTCGCGACTGCCAGAATCCATGTATGACATGCACATATTGTAGAGCACCGGATCACTCTACAAAAGACTATCCCCAACTAGTTATGAAGTGGTAGGCCAGAGGAAACCAAAACCARAATTTGAATCGGAATGTRTAAAAGATATCAGCRGAAAGACACAATGAAGGACCAAGAGTAACAGTTGTTACCTGCAAAGGAACTAGAACATGGGTTGATATGAAAAATAAAGGAAAACAGACTGAGTAGTGGGTAAGGAAGTCGACAGGGCCTATGTCAACATTTGATCCACAACAAGAAAAGGAGACATATTAGTGAGCAAGAAAAGAAGTACTCAGACATGATTGGGGAGAGTCAACATCCGCACCTCGTATAGAAGATCACGTTGTGCCAGAAAAATCCAATTGGAAAGGTAAGCACACTAACAAAATTCTTGAGGAGTTGTGTATAGCTAATGAAGGATGAAACTGTGATGGGTACACTATATGACATGATTGATCACTGTACAAGAGGAATGGAAACTCCTGTCGCACAAAGGATGGTAAATCAGGTACTGTGTAGGAAGAGAACCAAAAAGGAATTCAGATTAAGTGCACAAATTGGAGAGTATGATGTGGATAATGTTATCTTGTACTTAGGGTTTGACGTGAATGTGTTACCTAAGCAGACATGGGAGATTATGGGAAAACCCAAGCTATTATGGGCTCTTGTTGAGTTAAGGCTCACAAATCAACACAAAATAGTGTTGATTGGGCGGTTGATAGGAGTACCTATGAACATAGATGGGGTGCTCAACATGGAAAACTTTGAAGTTATTAAGATCGTGGACGACATTCAACCATATCCAACACTGACGGGACTTGAATGGGATTTTGATAGCCAGACGATCATCAACTTGAAGAGGAGGGAGATGATATTTGAAGTTGGAGATTTTAAAGTTATTACACCGTTGGAGCCATCAAAAGGAAAGCGATACATACAACCAAGAAGAGGGAATGACATTGATAATTTATATAACTTGACTGCGCGGATGGAGTATTATGTCAATCCGACAGCGGATGGTGCATTGAGACGGAGGAGTATTTAGTTTGTGCACATCAGACTTAGAAGCAAGCCTAAAGCATTAGTAAAGGAGGATGCATGAGGTATCAACTAGAGGATGTGCACACATCACTCGATCTTTGCGTTGGATTGGAATAGATCTATGTGATCCACCCAGGTATGATGAATTAACTGAGATAAGTATGTTTGTAAAAGAATTTGAATTGCAGGTACTTGAAAAACAAAGGCTATTAGCACTAGATGTTATATTAAAAGCAAATCCATCAAGATAGTGGGTTGTAAATAAAGAGGGAATGAAAGACTGGTCACAATGCAATAGATTAATGCAAATAAGGTTTGGCAATGCGGAAGAAAATATTGCGTAGAAGTATACAGGAGAGAGTGACCCAGTAGGTCACGTGGAACAATGGAGGGCTTTATGGAGTTCAGTATCATAAACAAAGTGGACACACAGATTTATACACACGTTGGACACAATTCTGAAGAATTGGTTCTTAGAATTGGTGATGCGCAGGGAGACAAAAAGATGGGAAGAACTGGTCCAAAGGTTTAAAATCACGTTCACATTTGAACATGAATCTCCACCAATAGATGCAACACTACATGAGATTAGAAAAAATATCTTCTCAGAAGAAGAGACGATGGAGGTGGTACTAGTATGCAATGCGCACAGAGCCAAGATGATTGTCCATGAGTTGTTGGAGTGTTATAACATAGCTAAGAAGAGTACGATGAAGAGGATTCCAGTAATGTATAAGTACTTGAGACAGAAGGGGAACGAGTAGTAGAAGGGCCAGATCTATAATCAACCACATATACACAACCTATAAAGACACAGAAGGTAAACATTGGGACGATAGAGAACCCCAAGTTTGCATAGATAGGAGATTATTGGAACGATGAGATGATTGAGAAGATTGTAGATTTACTACGAGAATACCTAGACCTGTTCCCTACGACATTTTCAGAGATGAAGGGAATAGAAGGAGACTTAGGAGAAATGACGATCCCACTGAATCTAGGAGCTAAGTCAATGTGATAGAGGCCTTACAGGTTAAACACGAGGTATAGTGACAAGGTGAAGGCTGAAATAGACAAGATGTTGGACGCGAGAATCATCAAACTGATAGAAGAATCTGAGTGGATTAGTCCAATGGTGGTGCAGGACAAGAAGACAGGAGGAATCAAAATCTGCGTGGATCTAAGGAAGCTGAATGATGCGTGCTTACATGACCCATTCCCAACACCATTCACGGATGAGGTACTCGAGAATGTAGGAGGCCAGGAAACTTATTCTTTTATAGATGGATTGTCTAGGTACCATTAGATAAGAATTGCGCAGGAGGATCGACACAAGGCCACTTTTGCAATAGAGTGGGGGGGGTTATCAATATACAATTATTCCATTTGGATTGAAGAATGCCGCTCTGGTGTTTTTCAGGGTAGTAGTTGCAACATTCAAGGAGTTCATCCATAAATTCCTAGAAGTTTACTTGGATGACTGGATGATGTTCAGTCTACTAGAGGATCATATAGAAGTTCTTAGGCTGATGTTTGATAGGTGCAAGCAATGTCAAATTTTGTTGAACTTAAAGAAGTGTATCTTTTGTGTCTCGTTTGGAATTCTGCTGGGACATGTAGTGTGCAAACATGGACTATTAGTAGATCCATCTAAGATCGTAGTCATTATGGAGTTAGAACCCCCTACATCAGTCATACAACTGAGTGAAACATTGGGTCATACATGTTATTACAGGAAATTTATCAAAGGATATGCACAGATCACAACACCCATGGAAAGGTTACTGAAGAAGGAAGAAAAGTTTCAATGGAATGAGGACTGGCAAACGGGGTTGGACACTTTGAAACAAAAATTGGTAACCACACCGATTTTGATCTTTCCAGAGTGGAACAAAGAGTTCCATGTACATATAGATGCATCATCCATAGCATTGGGCATAGTACTATCCCAACCAGGGGAAGGAGACATAGATCAACCAATTGCGTTTGAAAGCAAGAAATTGTCTATAGCAGAGAAGAACTATACAACCACAGAATGAGAGGGATTGGAAATGGTCTATGCGCTACAAAAGTTCACGCATTATTTATTGGGGTCTCACTTCAAGATGTATACAGACCATTCTGCATTAAAGTACTTAGTCAACAAGCCAGTGCTGGGGGGGATAATATGCAAATGGATATTATTATTTCAGGACTATGTCTTTGAGGTTGTAGTAAAACCTGGGAAGTTGAATGCAGGACCAGAACATCTATCACGCATATTGATAGGTGAAGATGCAGGTAATTTAGATGATAGCTTCCTAGATGCATAGTTATTTGCAGTAAGGATGGTGGATGATTACTTCTTGGACATTGAGAAGTTTTTAAGTACATGTATGGCTCCATTTGAGATGACAATAGCATAGAAGAAGCAACTGGTAGTGAAAGCGACAGATTATCAGTTGATTGCAGGGAATCTATACAAGTTGGGTGTACATGGAATACTGAGACGTTGTGTGATGGAACACAAAAGGTCGATGATACTTGAAGAAGCACATGATGGAGTTGTTAGAGGACCTTATGCAGGGAGAGCAATGACACGAAATATTTTATGCGCAGGGATTTGGTGGCATGCACTTCACAAAGATGCGAAGGAGTATTGTTAGTCATGTGATGTATGGAAAAGGGTGCGCAAACCATCTAGGAGGGATGAAATGTGTTTGAATCCACATGTTACATTGCAAGCATTTGAGAAATGGGCCATAGACTTTGTGGGCCCAATCAACCCATAAGTAAGAAGATCATGAGCAAGGTACATCATCATTGCGACGAAGTAATTGACAAGGCAGGCATAAGAAACCCTAGTTACAGATTGTACTGCAGAGACTGGTGTGTGGTTTTTGTTCAAGAGTGTCGTCACAAGGTTTGAATGTCCACACATATTACTCAGTGATCAAGGTACACACTTTCTGAAAAAAATAATTGTTGCATTGACTGAGGAGTTCCAGATTCATCATCAAAAGAGTACACCATATCACCCTCGGGCCAATGGAATGGTGGAAGCTTTTAATAAGATCTTGGAGAATACATTGACAAAGATTTTCAATGTAGGGAGAGACGATTGGGACTTAAGAGTTCTTGGAGTATTATGGGCTTAGAGGACTACAAGTAAGAAGCTAACAGGACAGACTCCTTTCAGGTTGGTCTTTGGGAAAGAAGCAGTAATTTTGATGGAGTTTATTCTACCTAGCATGCGTAGTGAAACAATCACTGAGCTATCAGACACTGGCGTGATAGAGGAGAGATTAGCATAGTTAGTACAACTTGAGGAAGAACGGTTCGTCGTAGTAGTCCATCGGCAGGTTCAGAAAGCAAGAGAAAAGGCTTGGCATGATCAACAC
Organism: Picea engelmannii; assembly: GCA_009831015.1. Taxonomy (NCBI): domain Eukaryota; kingdom Viridiplantae; phylum Streptophyta; class Pinopsida; order Pinales; family Pinaceae; genus Picea; species Picea engelmannii. The sequence continues at coordinate 317,085 of ML787596.1, read as the reverse complement.
ATTAAATAGAAGAACTTTCAAGTAGGAGATCTAGTACTAATTTATGACAGTAAGTTTATGCAACATCCAGGAAAGTTTAGAATGCATTGGTCAGGATCCTACGTGATTCAACAAGTAACAGGGATAGGTGTTGCACGGTTAGAAAACCTAAATGGAGAAGTTTGTGAATGAATTGTGAATGGAAGTCAACTAAAACTCTATAGAGGCGGCCGATATTCTATGAAATAATCAGGGATGCGCTAGAACACGTGTATTATAGTAGTTATACCATAGTAACAAGAAAAACAAGGAAAATAAAATAAAAAGTAGAAAAAGAAAGAAAATCAAATAAAAAGTAGATATAGGAAAAATAAAAAGAGCGTTTGAATACCAAGGAATTAGAACTTGCGTAGAAGGAATGATCATTACGCATTAGAATAGAACTGTGCCAATTTAAGAGACAAGACACAGGCGAGATAGTGTAATATCCCAGATCCAGTTAGTCTAGGAAATGTTGCTAGTTTGATATGTCTATTGTCTGACCTAATATACTAGGGATTTCTGGATGCTTTTAAGCTGCAGGTTTCTACATGCTTGGTGTTTCTCGCATGTGTGTAGATAATTAAGTGTTTACAACATATAAATGAGCCTATAGATTTTAAATGAGACAAAAGACTGCAAAAAATATATTATTATATTTTTGCAGTTTACAATGTCGTATGCGATTGAATAAAATAAATCTCTCAGCTAGATCAATGACAAAGGGATCTTAGTTGGAATACAATAAGCAAACTAAAACAATAATACCCGGTAAGTGTTGCTGGATCAATGGATGAGTTGTAGGATTTGCTGCAAGCTATGACAACTACTTCAAGACTGGAAAGTTCGCCCTGAGGGCTAAAATCCTTGGATCTGCTTGGAAACTATCTCAAACAATGCGCTCTGCTCTCTCACTCAGTCCTAGTGGTTGACAGACTAACAATTAGCCCTCTGTTCATATGCCTGGGCCCCGGATGGATCCCCCTGGGGAAATGCGCCCCCTCTGCTGCTGGAAACTCCACCCTAGTGATTCCCCCATCGTAATTGGCTGATAAGGGTCTCAAACTAAGCGCCCTAGGCTCCTCTGAAATGGATCAGAAGGATTTCCCTGGATCTGATCTGGTGATCTCTCGAGAATCCTAAATGTGTCCTCCCCAATTGTCGCACCCTCAATGCTGAGAAATGCACCATAGATGATTTCTCCATGATAATATGACAGGAAACTAGGCAGTAGAAGCATCCTACCCTCATCTCAACTGGGTTGGAGAGGAATCCATAGATTCTCCCTGGCTGGGACAAGTCAACTCATTGATGCTTAGAAGTTGCACCCTCTCCCTGGACAAGTGTGCACTCACTGCTGCAACTGGATAAATGTTGCTGAAGTATGATGGAATATCTGGATGATCTTCCCGGTGAATAGGGTGTGTCTCTTAACACCAAAATCAACCTATGGGTGTCTTCCTCCTGGAATCCACAAGCTCTCTCCTGAGATGTGCCTCTCTCCTCAACTGACAAGTCAAATTATGCATAATGATGAATTAGGTTGCTTTACCATTTCTTTATAGCTTCCCAAAACCCTAATTCGTTGTTGACCTATTTTTAGCTTATTTTTTCTATTTTTAGCTCACTTTGACTTAAAAGTGATTTTAGTCACTTTTAGCTCAATGCCACTTTCGAATTATAACACCCTCGGTTGAAGTGACCTCTAGCAACCCTGTTTACCCCTGTATGACCCTAGCTATAGTCTAATGGGGTTGTTTAGACCATTAAGCCTCCTCTCTGGAGCTCCTATTTGGAAAGGGACAATATAGTCCTCCCTTCCTGAAATTGCTTGTCCTCAAGCAATACTAATCCAGGGTGCTGCAACACCTGCTCACTCTCCCAAGTAGCATCCTCTACTAGAAGTCCTCTTGATCTGATCAGACACTACCTGATGACCCTGCTCCTCAGTTTTCGCTCTTTGAACTCCAATACCTCCTCTGAAACCAACTCAAACTATCCCTCCTCATCCAATGGGGGAAGCTCTTGTGAAATTCTAATGAATTGTCCCATGACCTTCTTGAAGAAATACATGTGGAATACATTATGAATCTTGCTCCACTTTGGAAGCTCTAGCTCATAAGCAACCTCGCTTACCCGACGCATGATCCTATAAGGTGCATAAAATCTAGTCTTGAGCTTCTCGGCTCCACTCTTCTTCAGAGATGACTGTCTGTAGGGTTGGAGTCTCAGGAAAACCAAGTGCCCAACCTCAAAGTTGTGCTATATCCTGTGCCTATTCGCACTCATCTTCTACTGATTCTGCGCATTCTGCAGGTTCTCTTTCAGTAACTCGAGAATATCCTGACTCTTGGTGATCCTATCCTTGGCTTTGAGAGATCTTCTCTCCCCGAAAACCAAGTCTATCAAAGTGGGAGAATCATAACTATACAGTGCTTGGAAGGGTGTCATGCCAATGGACATGTGGAAGGTGGTGTTGTAATAATGCTCCTCTAGATGTAGCCACCTGACCCATGTTCTATGTTGTCCACTCACATAGTTTCTCAAATACCTCTTAACCCACTCATTGACTATATCAGTATGTCCGCCTGTCTGAGGGTGATAGTTGGTGTTGGGTTTCAACTATGTCCCCACCAATCTAAACAACTCCCTCCAGAATGTACCAATAAACTGACTGTCCCTATCACTCATGATGTTCCTCGACAACCCATGGAGCCTAAAGACCTCCCTGAAAAATAACTCAGTCACCTGTTGGTCTCAACTCCTCTCTTATTCTCTCAGAGTTATTGACCCAAGCTTCATGTCATTCGGGTCTCCAACAAAGCCTTTAAAACTATCGGTACTTCTGGTAAACCAGAAGGCAACACAGTACACAGAATGCACTGCACAGTCTCACCCGAGATAACTTTAAATGGGTGGCTGTAAGACTTAGGTATTTACAGCCTAGGATTGAGTATGAGATAGGGGTTTGTTAAAAAGAGCCATGCACTACGAACTATGAGGGTAATCTACCTATTCCTCCCAGGTACACATTCACACTACACAGTTTACTTCCCAAGCAACATATTCGTGTTTCATAACAATATATGAATTCATTTATTAAGCATAACAATAACCTGTTGAAAGAAAGTAAAGAGATGCATACATTCATCACATTACATAGTTATTACCGTGGTTCACCCCCTCCTGTGCTACGTCCACAAAGATTTGGCTCTTGGCTCTTTTATTATTTTCGGCGCTACGTGCTTACAATTCCCCTCTTATGGGTAAGATCTATATGAGGCGAACTAGATCGCACCAGGCTCTACAGCCTGCAAACTAATCCTCAGATCTACCTTCTCTCCTCCTTTATAGGTCAACAACTTACAAAAATGGTACATAACAGTCAATACCACATCCGCTCATGCGTAACTACAGTAAAATATGGGATAACAATACTAACACCTCAAGCTAATACACAACTTTTCAACACAAAACAGTTGAACCTCTACATGATACATACATATCTATATTTATACATTTTGGGCTCTTCAACTGTTTACAAATCATTACAAAAACCCTAACCCTACTGATGTTAGGTCTTCCTCCCATGCACATGTGTTGTTCTTCCTCCAGTTGTCGCTTTCCTTGTGCATGCTTTCTTGCATGTGCGTGTGTTGTTCTTTCTCCAGCTGTTACTTCCGTTTCTGCATGCTTTATTTCCCATGATAGTCCTTATTTCCACTTCGACGTGGTGCTAACAGGCCCCCAACACTGAGATGTGATTCGTCCCGAGTCACCTAATCTTTCTGAGCTACCTCGATCTCCTTGGTGATCATCTGGAACTTTTCCTTCAACTCTGCTGCTTTTGTTAGTGCCTGCGCGGTCTTCTCCTTAATGGTATCCACTACCTGAACTGCCACTTCATCTTTCAGTAATCCTGCACATTATGCCTGTGTCTATGCTATATGTGTTCTATCTCCTTCTGTCTGTAATATTACTTCTGCTACCTGTTCCTGCAGTGGTTCTATTTGAGCCTGACGCTCCTGTTTGTGCGTTTGCGTCGTGATAAGTTCTACCTGCATCTTCTTCATCTCTTGCGTCCCCTTGACGCATTCTGGGATTGGTATGGTCTTTTGCATCAGTTTGAGTTCTTGGATCGCTGCATTGATCCTTTCCTCTTCCTTGTCCCAACGTTGGACCTACGGATCCTCCTCTAGCCTTGTCAAAAGTTGCGCTGCTTTATCGAACAATTATGCTTCTGTGCTAACCTGCTGCTCTATCTCCTGCAATTGCTTCTTGCTTCCTTTTCTCCTTTATTGTAGGTGGAGTTGTTTTTGTGAGATGTTCTCGGAGACCCTCGATATCCTTCTGATATCGATCAATTGCCTGCATAATCTAGTCGATCTTTTATGTGGCTGGGAGTTCGTTTCCTTTCGCAGTGCTTGGAAGTTTCCCAAAAATTTCTCCCACTCTTCGTTCTAGTTCGTTCATGCGTTATTTCTCTATTCTCCTTTCACAAATAAACTAGTTGCTTCCGTGCTCGCGTGTTGTATGGGCTTGTCATGAAGCTTGTCAAGGACGCTTCCTCCATGATGCGATTAATGCACCATAACTGTGGGTTTAATGCATCTGTGGCAATTTTGTACTTGCCATTATGCTTACTTTGTCGTTTCCAGTTGGCGTGTTTAATGTGAGGTTCCATCAGTCCTTGCAATGCTTTAATTTCGCTTAGTGTTGTCCTGTCATACTGCTTTTGCCGACTTTCCATTTCCCGCTTGTTTTTCTATGGTATGTAACCGTTGTCTTTGCCTTTGCTGAATTCATGTTTCAAATGTTATGCGACCTTTCTATCTCTGGTGTGGTTTAGGCTTTTGAGTTTTGTTTCCTCTTTTTGTTCTCTGTTTTGATTGTTTTTTTTTTTTTTTTTACTGCGTGGTGGGTGATAGACTGTCCTTGTACAACTTCAGTCAGCTCCCGTTGATCATTCCTCTGAGGTCTGCGCCTGCTAAATCTCTTAACTGTACAACTCCTCCGTTTGTTACGGATTTTACCTCGTATGGTCCTAACCAATGCATTCTCAGCTTTCCTGGGCGCTAAAACGATTTGCTATCATAGAGCAATACTAGATCTCCTTCCTTGAATGTCTTCTTCTTGATGTGTTGATCGTGCCAAGATTTGTCTCTGGCCTTCTGCACTTATTGATGGAATCTTGCCAGGATTCGGTCTTCCTCCAATGACAATAGTTGATTCAGTCATTCCTTTATTGTGCCTCGTTCTGTCATTTGTGTGATAGCGGTTACACCTAAGATGGGTACTAAACATTCTAGTGGCACTACTGCTTCTTGGCCATAGACTAGTTTGAATGGTGTGTGCCCTGACAACTTTTTGCATGTCGTCCTATACGCTCATAATACTGCTGGTACTTAGAGGTCCCAGACATCTCTTTTGATGTTACAGATATTTGTTAGTGCGTTCTCGAGAATTTTGTTGAAGGCTTCTACTGTGTCATTGGCCTGTGGATGATATGGTGTGCTCTTCTGATGATGAACTACAAACTCTTCGAGCATCGCACAAATGGTGCTATTTATGAAGTGCGTGCCTTGATCGCTCATCAAAACTCTTGGGCACCCAAACCTAGTAATGACTTGTTCAAATAAGAAGTGTGCAGTTGTCTCTTCACTGCAGTCTTTTACTGGTGCGACTTCCGCCCATCTTGTTAGGTATTCCGTCGCGGTGATGATGTATCTTGCCCCTATTCTTTTGGTTGGTGGGTTAATTGGTCCCACAAAGTCTATTGACCATTTATCAAATGCTCGTAATGTCACTTGCGGTCGTAATGACATCTTGTCCCTTTTGTTCGGTTTGCCTACCCTCTGACAGACATCACGTCTCTGACAATACTCTTTCGAGTCTTTGTGGATTGTTGGCCACCATAATCCAGCCCGGAGTACCTTTTGTGCGGTAGCTTTTCCTGCATAATTCCCTCCTGCCATTCCCTCGTGGGCTTCTGCTAAAATTCTTGGTCATTCGTGCTCTAACACGTACCTTCGTAAAATGCTATCTGCACCCATCTTGTATAGATGTCCTGCGATCAATTTATAGTCAGTTGCGCGGACTACCAGGTTCTTCTTCTGCACAGTGGTATATTCTTGTGGTGCGGTACCTGTGCTCAAGTACTTGATGATCTCTACGAAGTAGTCGTCAACAATCTATACTGAGAATAACTGTGCATCCAGAAAGTTGTCTTCTAAGTTCGTGGGTTCTTCTCCATTTGTGACCCGTGATAGGTGTCCAGGTCCTACATTCAGTTTTCTTGGTTTGACTATTACTTTGAAGTCAAATTCTTGAAATAGCAATAACCATTGACAGATTGTCCCCTTCAACACTGGCTTGTTGACTAGGTATTTCAGGGCTGAGTGATCTGTAAACATCTTAAAATGTTTTCCCAATAGGTAATGTCTGAACTTCTGCAATGCGTAAACCATAGCTAGGCCTTCTCTTTCCATCGTGTTATAATTTTGATCTAAGTCTGATAGTTTTCTGCTTGCGAACGCTATCGGGTGATCCAAGTCTCCTGCTCCTGGTTGCGCTAAGATAGCTCCAAGTGCTATCGATGATGCATCTACATGCACATGGAATGTCTTTTCCAAGTATGGAAATACTAATATTGGTGCAGTAACCATATTTTCCTTCAAATTGTCCAGGATATGTTGACATGCATCATTCCATTGATATTTTGTATCTTTCCTTAGCAGTTTTTCCATTGGAGCTATGATCTGCGCATATCCTTTGATGAATTTCTTTTAGTATCCGGTGTGTCCCAACGTTGCTCTTAACTGGCAGACTGTTTTTGGTGCTGGGTAAGTTCACAATGACTGCGACCTTTGCCGGATCCACTAGTAAGCCTTGTTTGCATACTATGTGGCCCAATAATATCCCAAACGGTGTCCCAAATATGCATTTCTTGATATTCAGTGATATCTGGCATTGTCTGCATCGTTCCAACATTAGTCATAACACTTCCACATGGTGTTTCAACAGTCTGTAAACTGTCCAATCATCCATGTATACTTTGAGAAACTGATGGATGAATTCTTTAAATGCTCCGATAACCATTCTGGAGAATATGGCGGGTGCATTCTTTAGTCCAAACAACATGACTGTGTACTGATAAGATCCCCATTCCATCACGAACTTGGTCTTGTGTCTATCCTCCCGTGCTATCTTAATCTAATGGTAGCCTGTGAATCCATGAGTGAATGAGTAAGCTTCGTGTCCCCCCACATTCTTTAATACTTCATCCGTAAAGGGTGTAGGGAATGGGTCGTGTAGGCATGCATCGTTCAATTTCCTGAAGTCAACGCATATCCTGATCCCTCTTCCTTGTTTCTTGTCCTATACTACTATCGGGCTTATCCATTTTGATTCCTCGACTGGTTTTATTATGCCGGCTTCGAGCATCCGATCGATCTCCTCTTTAACTTTATGTTTATATATGGGGTTCAGTCTATATGGTCGCTGTCTAATCGGTCTCGCTTCAGGTCTGAGTGGTATCTTCATCTCTCCCAGTTCTCCTACTATACCCTTCATCTCTGTAAATGTAGTAGGAAATAAGTCGTTGTATTCACGCAACAACTCTGTGATGCTTTCTATTGTTGTCTCATCCCAGTAGTCTCCAATGCTGGCCATTTTGGGATGTTCAGCTGTTTTGATGTTAACTTTCTTTACCTTGATTGGCACGGAAATCACTTCGGATTCTAGGGGTGATCCCTCCACATATCTTTCGCCTTTTACTTCTTCAATCTGAATATCGTGTGGGTCATCTTCGTCTGGTGCTTCCTCCTGTACATGGTAACATGATAGTAGTTTCTCGACTGTCTGCTTATTCCACTGTTGTTCTTCTGTGATGGTTTCTATTTCTAGTTCTTTGATGAATATTACTCCTCTTATTCGTTTAAGGGATGCATCTATGTTGGGGTTCTCATGCTCGAGTGAGAAAGTGACTACGAAGTTTTGCTGCAATATTCGCCATGTTGTAGTTCCTTTGTGTAGTTCCTAGTCTGTGTACTAGTTCGCTGGTATGCCCTCTAAAGTATGTATGAAGTGATGAGGCCATTCCTCAGGTGGTGTCATTTTCCATAACGTTCTACACACCTTCAAGTGCTCCAATGGTGCTCTGTGTCCATCGTAGTTCTACTGTTTGTTGTTTTTCTGTTCTACGCCAAACCTTATGCACAATAACTACTTACATTGATACCAGTATGTGATAGTCTCCTTGTGTGCGCCCCACCATCTTGCGGGTGTGGCTTTGAGTGATAAATCCAGTGCTCGTAGCCTTTGGTTCTCTAATACTTTGTCTTCATATCATGTCAAGAATGTTTCCAAATCATTGAGTCTGTGGAAACTGGGTGGTTCTCTGATTTCTATGCCTATCCATCGTACTGTGCGGTCTATTCTTGCACATCTTCTCGTGGATACCTCGTGTAGTCTTTGCTGCTAGTTTTCTAACCCGGTGTCTGAGTCTATTGCGCATGAAGTAATGCTTCGCCAACTGAGTACCCTGTTTGTAGTTGGGTTTACATAATCCTCATCGCGCATAGTTGTTCTGTACAACTGGTCGATCTCCTCTAAGTCCAGGCAAGTGGGTTCTACGAATCTCTCCCCTTCTGATGGGTCGAGTGGTGCTATGACCCTGTAATATCTAGATTCAAATGTCATTTTTCTTGTTTTTAAGTTAATGATGGTCTGATTGTCAAATGCCCAATCTAGACCGAGTAGTGCCAGGTATGGTGTTGTGCCATCTACTATTTCGATGACTTCAAAGTCTGCTTTAGTGCACACCCCATCAAGATCTACTATTACTCCTTTCATTCCACCTATTGGTAGGACTCTATGCTGGTTGGCTAGTTTTAATTGGACATTTGAGTATCCCAATGTTGGCTTTCCCATGCATTGCCAGGTCTTCTTGGGTAGCACATTCACTTCAGATCCTGGGTCTAGGATAATGTCTCCCATATTGAAATCCCCAATGTTAGCATTTAGTCTAAATTCCCTACTTGTTCTTCTTCGGGTGTGTAGGTGATTGACGGTTTTTGGTTGGAGCTTTTCTTCTGTCTCACTGCTACATTTCTCTAGTATGTTTTGTAATATTTTCACAGATGAAGGGTCACTTAATACTTTTACGCATGATTGCAAAAAGTCTTTGATAGTACTTACTTGTCCCTTGGGTTGCATTCCGTTGGTATGATCCAACGATGGTGGCATTTCGTATTCTGGGGCTTCCTTGATTGGTTGCACAGCTGAAGTCGACACTGCGTCCACCTTTTGAAATTCTTTTCTGGCTTCCTTAAAAGTCTCCTTTCCTTTGGGTGTGTCAAACTACTTCCTTGGTTCAGTGTTCTTCTTTATCCATTGGTTATGTGTTGGTTCCTGTCGAACTGCGTCATTTCCTATTTTCGTTCCTCCACGAGTGACTATGTTAATGTTTTTCCTGTCGTCCCTTACTTCGGCTGAAATCCATTAAACATTATGATTGTTCTCATTGCTCTTTTCCTGGATCTTTACTAATAGTGTCGGACATTCCTCTGTCTCGTGATCCAATGCGCGACAATACATACAAGTCGCTGGCGACAGTGGACATTCTCATGCATAATGTTTTGGTTGCTGACAATTGTGACATGTGATTGGTCCTCTGCCATGTATGAAACCTCCTATGGGTCGTCCTCCTCCTCTGTAGCCTGCGCAATCACCTGTCGGTGCGTTATACTGTGGTGTCTGATTATACTGCATGGTATTGTACTGGGGCTGTGCCAAGTATTACTATGGCTGCACGTTGTTGTAGGGTTGCTGGGCAGTGTTGTATGGGGTTGGGGCTTGGTTGAACTGGGGCGTTGCTTGCCCAGTCATCATTTCGGCATGTACTCTATATGCATCAGATGTTCATTCCCGCATCAACTCCATAGTTCTACAATCTTTGTCGTCGTGGCCCACTTACTTACAAAAGGTGCAATATGAATTCTTTGGAATTGTTTGGTATTTCTGCATCATCGTGCATTGGTAAGGGTCATGACCTTGTTTCTTGCATATTTCGCACCATAATCCTCCCTGTGGTAGTGGGTTTGGCATACCTGTTGCCATATACTGTGCAAATGTTGGGCATTCGTTCTTGTGGTGTCCTTCCATTCTACATGTGGTGCACCAAACGACTTCTCATTTGTCCTTGTTCTTATTTTGGTTCAACTGAAATGTTAGATTCTTCAAATTCTCCTTCAATTCCTTAATAGTTGGGTCCGTCTGTTGGTACTGGTTCTCTTCCA
>ML787596.1:256350-266448 GCA_009831015.1 Picea engelmannii | reverse complement strand
CGATATCCACCTGGATCATCTGGTGAATGGATTCTTCTTCTAGTCTCAACTCCTGCATCTTTGTTTCCGATAATCTGATCTGAAGGATGACTCTTATGTACTCGTCTGCTAGGTGTCTTTGGAGACACTTGCTGAACTTGCTCTTCTGTTTCTATCATATTCTCTTCATCTTCCTCTTCTACTTCGTTTTCATCTTCTGCTTCTTCTTCAAAAGGCTGTTGCATTGATTCATTTTCTTGTTCCTTTGATTCTGGTATGCCTGTTTCATCAATTGTTAGGTTGATGCTTTCCACAACTTTGTTCAATCTCATATTTTAAAACTTGTATGCTTTCCTTGTACTTGATAACCAACAAGTACTCCATTGTCCATATGAGACTCAAACTTTCCCATTCTACCATCTTATCTTTTGATGTAGCATTTGCTTCCAAAAACTTTGAAGTGCTTCACATTTGCTGGTCTTCCTTTCCATAGCTCGTAGGGATTTTTGTCAGTGTTGTTTCTGAGCATTACTCTGTTTTGAATGTGAACTCTTTTATGCACTGCCCATGTCCAAAATATATCTGTCAATTTGGAATCCATTAGCATTGTTCGAGCCATTTCCTGTACTTTCCTGTTCTTTCTTTCAACAACTCTATTATGTTGAGGTGTCCTAGCAATGGAGAATTGCCTTTTTATTCCATGACTGCTACAGTAGTCCATAAATTCTTTTGAAGTGAACTCTCCTCCATTATCAGATCTCAAGCATTTGATTTTTGAATCCATTTCATTTTCAACCATTTCCTTGTAGACCTTAAAGTTTTCAAAAACTTCTGACTTATTCTTGAGAAAACAAATTGCAGTCATTCTTGTATAATCATCAACTAATAACACAAAATATTTCTCACCTTTTAAACCCTTTGTTGTAGTTGATCCAACTAGATCTGTGTGCACAATTTCTAGTGGTCTTGTCGTTGAATACTCTTTTGATTTGAACTTGGTCTTTGTTTTCTTTCCTTGTTGACAATGTTTTCATAAAGTGTTGGTTGGTTTCGTGATCTAGGACATTTCTCTGACTGCTTCTCTTTTGCTGACTTTGACAAGGTTATCAAAATGTATGTGACCCATTCTTCTGTGCCATAGCCAACTTTCATCTTCCTTTCCTAGACAACACTTTTCATTTCCAATTTCACTTAACACATATATGTTGCTTGAAGTTCTTACAGTTGTAGCAATCAATTTTTCTGAACCTTCTTTTTTTATCTTGCACTTTTGTGAATCGAAAGTAACTTTACGACCTTGGTCACACATTTGATTCACACTTAGAAGATTATGTTTCATATCTTCTACTAGTAGAAAATTTTCCGCCTTTGTATTCTTGTTCCCAATTCTGACTGTGCCTTTTCCAATGATTTTAGCTGAATCATCATTTCTGAAAGAGACTTATCCATCTCTTTCCTTTCTTAATGTAAGAAACCTGTCTCTATCACCTGTCATGTGTTTTGAACAACCACTGTCAACATACCAACCACATTTCTTCAGCTTAGCTTGTAGAGCGAGTGTGCATTCTTCATTGCTATACTGATTCTTCTTTCTTATCCATGTCCTTTTCTAAGGTTCTTGTCTGTGACTGTTGTTATTCTGTTACGGTTCTCTAAGAGGGACTGTCATTCTGCAATCTTTGGCCATGTGTCCAAAGTTGTTACATTTCTAACATTCCACTTCAGTGCTCAAAGATTCAAACCTGTTGTAACTTCTTCTCTGTGTTTCACTAGGCCTTCTTGGATAACCCTTTTGTGTATGACTTTCAAAGTTGTTTATGTTCCTGTTGTTAGCTCTACAATTCACAACTTTATGTCCAAAATTATTACATGGATAACATAAACCAAAAAATATAGTTTGATACCTGGGAGTTGAAGATATTTTGAAAGGAGGTGCTCTTATGAATCCATCTTCTTCTTGAGGCCTTTCTGTCTGTTGTTGATTATGAAATCTGAATCTTCTTGGTGGAGGAGTGTCCCCGTAATCTTCTTTGTATATCTTCCTATCCCCTTTGATTGTTTCTGCATAGCTTTTTGGATATGTTTCTTGCTATGTTGTTTTGGAGCTTGATCCCTTTTATGTCTGATTGTATCCAAGTCTGGACTTGTCAAGATGAGATTTTTGACTACTGATAATGTCATCCAAAACTTGTGAGCTATTATGCATATTTTTCTTTTGAATATCCTTTCTTATTGTGACAATCTCTGCTTCCAAATTTCCAATGTTCCTGTCATTTTCTTCTAGCTGTTCTTTGAGTGATGCTTTAATTCTTTTATCTTCTTCTATTTGAACCTTCAAATTTGTGATCATTTGTTCTAGTTATTAAGTATCTTCTTTCTTGTCTAGTTCCACTTGTAGTTTCTTGTTTTTCTTCTTTTCTCTTCTAATAACTTCTATGGCACACATCAATTCTTCTCGGTAGTCATCTTCCGCCTTTTCAATTTCTTCTTTGATTTCTTCATATTCTTCTTCGGCTTCTTCATATTCTTCTTTAGAGTCTTCTTTATCAGAGTCTTCTATTGCCATGAATAGAACTCTTCTTGTATCACTGTCACTGACTTCATCTTCATCTGATGATGAGATGTCTTCTTTGGTGCATAAGCTTTTCTTGAAAACTTTCTTTGTAGTTCTTTTGCCTTTATATGTTTGTTTGCCTTTTGAGTAACCTTCATCATTTCTCTTTTTCTTATGAGGACATTTGTTAGCAAAATGACCAATACCATCTGTTATCACATGAACTTGTCAGATTCCTATGGGTTTGTGGTTTCTACCTAAGTATGTAATTTTACCCCGGTCTCCCTGTTTTCTCGGAGCTTGGAGACCCGAAGCAGATCTCGGCCGTCCAAATTCAAAGCAAGCCCGATCATTGATCTGAATAAGGCCATTTCGCAAGTTTAGGCATCAAAATATTTAAGATCAAGTGGACGAAGACTCCAGAAAGATGAAATCCCGAAGCGCCTTTGGATATAAGTGCAAGTTATGACCCGAGGTCACATGTAGGATGGAGCGATGAAAGGGAGTTGTGCCAAAGGCCGAAAGCACCCATATTGGTCACAGAAAAATATCAACATGGCCTTGAGACATCGAGATTGACTCTCAGACGTCGTGGGCACTGTCTGAGCATTCATGAGTGTCAGGCCTCGTCCTGATCTTGATGAAGGTAGTTATTGAAGATGGGGACGGTAGTTGAGACCTCGTCTCACCCCATAAATGGAAAATAGGCAGAGAGTGGTCGTGAAGGAAGACTGCCAATCTGAAGCTTCCTTATGGACAGATTTTCCTGTAAAGGACATAACTGTGCCTAGATCACGTCTAACATGAGAAGGCCTGCACAGTCTGACAGAGAAAGCGTCGACTGGAAACTTTGAATGTAGGGGCCCGATCACGCTCCTGGTGGTTGCATCAATTCTAAGTATATGTATGCAGTTTTGATATTTTGTTAAGGGTCGATGGTTGAGCTAGGATCCCTTATTGTAATATTTTGATGAATAACACTGGTTCTCTGGTTATGTAACCTGATTTTAGACTTCTTGATTAATCTAAGTCAACTTTCTTCTTCCATCTTATTTGCCTCTCATACTGAGAGAGTTCATGATTGACTGATTCACATGGATTGTTGTAACTGTATTATGATGAATGTTTGATTATAGTGTTTTTATAATGTCTTTCAGTTTCCTTGAAAATTTGAATTTAAGAGAATCTTGTATTTGAGTTTTTTCTTCCTTAGGCTGCTGGAAGACCCTATGTTCATAGCAGACCTCTACACCTTTCTCACTAAATCTTCCTCCTACTCACCCTGACTCCAACTTACTGATTGAAGTTGATTCAAGACCTCAATGGTTGGTGCATGCTAGCCCAAATTTCTGAGTTAGAACATTATTATCATTGAGTCCTCTCCATTTGATCACCTAAAACTCATTTACATTTACTATATAAACTGATGGGTACTGGGCTTACCTTCTATGCAATCAGAGGGTGACTTCTAGTGCTAACATTTCTGGTGCCGTTGTCGGGGAACGAATTGAAGATCTTTCCCTAGGATAGAATGACAAAGAGCTTCTGATTCAGAAGGTGCATCATATATCATAACCATTGAAGATTGCAGTTTGCACCTGGCAACTCCACAATCAAAGACTCCACTGAGGAGGATCCTGTTGACAGAAAGATGATCATACATAAAGGGATGACCGGGTATCAGTTTATGTTCTTACTTCATGAAATATTGTTTTTCCTTATAATCTCATTCCCGTCTTTTCCTTTACATATAAACATGATTATCCTCTGCTTTGTCTATTCATAAGATTATAAGCCTTCCTTTATTCATCCATCCTTGGAAGAAGAAGATGTCCCTTCTTCTTGTGTTGTATATGTTGATCTTGTGTCTTCACCGCAGCTTATTCATAAGGATGAACTTTATATTGAAACCCCCCTTAATTCAATCACCCTTGTAGCCTTGAGGAGGTCGAAACTGATCCAAAAAATTCTCAAATCTCATCACATCCCATTGTTACTGTTGAACCTTTCCATCAATGTGTTAAACCTCATATTCAACCCACTAGTTTTCAAACTAGGATCATAGACAAAATGTTTAAACCTTTAAAGCTTACATATCATCTTCATCCTTATCCTCTTGATTTTTGTGAGTACTTTCCTCATTTTTCTGGAAAGGATCATGTTACAGCTGAGAGGCATATGGAGGCTTTCGAGAACTTTATTGATCAGTTTGAGATAGTTCATGAGGATGTTAAAATGAGGTTGTTCTCCAAATCCTTGTTAGGAGATGTTACTGCGTTGTTTAAGGGTTTGGGAGCTAACTCCATTGGTTCCTGGATTGAATTATGCAATACATTTTTAAAGGGTTGGGGTGAGAACAAGTCATTTGATCAATACCTACATGAATTCACTACTTTGAGAAGGGGAAAAAAGGAAGTTCTGTCTGCTTTTAATCAAAGGTTTCACACCCTGTATTGCAGTCTGCCCCTGGAAATTAAACCTTCTGAGACCGCTGCCATGGTTTATTACATAGTGTCTCAGCACTCTGACCTTGTTTTGTATCTTAGGGAAAGAAAATCCACATCTCTATCACAATTATTCATGGATACTAAGGAAGTGGAGGAGAACCTCCAAGGTTGTGGCAGGATTCAAAGTCAGTATCATGTCAACTCTGAACATGAGGCAGGTTTTACTTGCCGTCCCTATGAAGGATAGACTGTGGATGATTATGTCCTCGAAGCAGGTATCTTGGACAACCTTGTTTCTGAGGAAGTCACTGTCTCAAACATTGACCAAGAGATGTTTGTTGTTGACAAACACTTTGGTGATGAATGATTTGCTGGTAGAGAGCACCCCGAAACAAGACTTTCTGAATGTCAAGAGTCAAAGGCTTGTTATGAACATACCAGTGATGGTGATGAACACAATTTTTCTATGTTTTGTTTGAAGCCTCTTGGCACAATTCCGGTTTATGATGATGATTCCGATCCTTGTAAATGCTATGGAGGTGTTGAAAGGGATTTTCATATGCAGTTGATATCTCATCCATAACCCACAAATGAACAACCCTGTCTTGATGAAAATCATGTGTATGAACAACTAGAAATAACAATTACTGCTGTTCTTGAAGTGGATATTTTTCACAGTTATATTCTTGATGAAATTACTGTTTTAGAGATTGATCATAGATATGAGGGGCAAACCATTTTTGATGAATATTATAGTGATGATGAGCAACAGTCTATCCCCACGGTATGTGCAAAGATGATCAACAATCATCCCACAGGTGGTTCTGAAGTTACGAAGCAAATTTTTGACCCATAGATGTCTGTGTCTGTCATTCAATCAGGTGTGCATGTAGAAGACATCAAACAAACTGTCAGCGGCTATGACATAATGAAGGTAACCTTCCATAAGTTAATCATGCGTTGCCTTCAGTTTCATGACCCTGTCGATGAGTACATAGAGTTATACTTCTCAAATTCTTTGGAGCATGCATGCTTGATATTTTTAGCAGCATTTGAAAGTAATATGGGTGATCATAAGAATGAAATTAGTCAAATTCTACACTCTCCTTGTTTTTTATGGACCATTTGCAGTGAAGTGAAGGATTTGATTATCAAATAGTTTGAATGGCTCTGGTGGAAGTTTGCCTTCACCTAGCCCATTGTAAAAGTCAGTTAGCTTAGGTTTTGTACATAAATAAGCTCTTTCTGGAGCATGTGTTTTTGTTTTCCTTTTCATAAGTAGAATAGTGTACATGTCGGCCTTCGGCGAAATGTTTTGAGCTCGACTCCATAACCCAACAACTAAGGCACTAGAACTACTTGTTCTTAGCAGCTTGCAGGGAGGATGCCATCCCCCGTGGAGCCAAATGTTATCACATGAACTTGTCAGAGTCCTATGGGTTTGTGGTTTCTACCTAAGTCTGTAATTTTTCCCCGGTATCCCTGTTTTCCCAAAGCCGGGAGACCTGAAGTGGATCTCGGCTGTCCAAATTCAAAGCAAGCCCGATCGTTGATTTGAATAAGGTTATTTCGCAAGTTCGGGCATCAAAATATTTAAGATCAAGTCAAGTGAAGACTCCCGAAAGATGAAATCCTGAAGCACCTTTGGATATAAGCGCCAAGTTATGACCCGAGGTCGCATGCAGGATGGAGTGATGAAAGGGAGTTGTGCCAAAGGCCGAAAGCGCGCATATTGGTCATAGAAAAAGATCAGTGTGGCCTCAAGACATCGAGATTGACTCTCAGAAGTCGTGGGCACTGTCTGAGCATTCATGAGTGTCAGGCCTCGTCCTAATCTCGATGAAGGTAGTGATTGAAGATGGGGGCGAAAATTGAGACCTCATCTCACCCTATAAATGGAAAACATGCATAGAGCGGTCGTGAAGGCAGACTGTCAATCCGAAGCTTCCTTATGGACATATTTTTTTGTAAAGCACATAACTATGCCTAGATCACGTCTGACATGAGAAGGCTTGCATAGTCTGATAGAGAAAGCACCGACTGGAAACTTTGAATGCAGGGGCCCGATCATGCTCCTGGTGGTTGCAACAATTCTGAGTATATGTATGTAGTTTTGATATTTTGTTAAGGGTCGATGGTTGAGCTAGGCTCCCTTATTGTAATATTTTGATGAAGAACACTGGTTCTCTAGTTATGTAACTTGATTTGAGACTTCTTAATTAATCTAAGTCAACTTTCTTCTTCCATCTTATTTGCCTCTCATACTGAGAGAGTTCATGATTGATTGATTCACATGGATTGTTGTAACTGTATTATGATGAATGTTTGATTATAGTGTTGTTATAATGTCTTTCAGTTTCCTTGAAAATTTGAACTCAAGAGAATCTTGTGTTTGAGTTTTTTCCTCCTTAGGTTGCTGGAAGACCTGATGTTCATAGCGGACCTCTACACCTTTCTCACTAAATCTTCCTCCTACACACCCTTACTCCAACTTACTGACTGAAGTTGATTCAAGACCTCAATGGCTGGTGCATGCTAGCCCAGATTTCTGAGTTAAAACGTTATTATCATTGAGTCCTCTCCATTTGATCACCTAAAACTCATTTACATTTACTGTATAAATTGATGGGTACTGGGCTTACCTTCTATGCAATCTGAGGGTGACTTCTAGTGCTAACACCATCCCAATTAAAACAAATTAAAGGAAGCTTAACTCTATACCTACCGTCGGTTCCGTTGTTCAATCTTTTGACGAAGTTGGCCACTTCTTCATCGTCTTCCGAGATGTCACTGTTGCTACTATGTTCTTATTTTTGCTTTTCCTTTTGCTTTGATCTTTTGGATGCTTTGAAGGCTGCTTCTTTTACATCTGGATTTTCTTGTTTAGTTCTCATTTCATATGTCGTGAAGATTCCATGCAGTTCGTCCATGCTTATTGAGTTTAGATCTAATCTTTCTTCTAGTGCTGATATCTTAGGGTCAAATCTCATAAGAAGAGATCTTAGTACCTTTTGAACAATTACAAATTCTTCGATTTCTTCTCCCAATCCTACGATTGCATTCACCGTTTCATCGACTCGTAAGAAGCAAGCTGCAATTATCTCATCTTCCTTCATCTTTAGTTGTTCGAACTGACCTCTGTAAGTTTGAAGATTTGCTGCTTTGACTTTTGAATCTCCTTCATAAATATTTCGAAGCTTGTCCCAAATATCTTTAGTGGATTTGCAATGTGAAACTTTGGTGAATATCGTTTCACTGAGATCATTCAAAAATGCATTTGTGGCTTTGGAATTATTTTGATTGAGTTTCACTGCTTTGTCATTTGTTGGTGGAAGTGCCAGTGCTGTGTATCCATCTACAATTGATTGCCAAATTTCAAATCCCTGTGCCTGTATATATGTCTTCATCCTTATGCTCCAAAAAGCATACCTTTGTCCAACAAACCATGGTATTCCATTTTTATACAAGTTGTTTCTCTCCATGATCTACCTTTCAGTGGTTAAACTGATTTTTGAAGGAACCTACTCTGATACCAATTGTTGGATTACTGAGGGGGGGGGTGGGGGTCTGAATCAACAATAGAGAAATATAATCCTTTTTAACCAAATAATCCAAGTGTTATATCAATGTAGAATTATCATCCAATAGTGAGCAATGAACAAATGAACAATCATACACATACATAGTACACCTGTGTTTTATGTGGAAACCCAAAGCGGGAGAAAACCACATAATGTTTTTTCTTATATGTCTTGAAGAATTACATTCATTGGAAGCACCAACTTCCTTTGTTTTCCAGCTGCAACTGGAAGGAGGCTCCAACCCCCTAGTTTCTCAGGCTATAACCTGAGGGGAGCTCCAACTCCCCAATTCTCTAGCTACAACCAGAAGGAGTCTAAAACCCCCTATGTTCTTTGGCTACAACCACCTATCCTTGCCCTATCCAACCACCCTGAAGTAGAAGTAGAATGATGGAACCACTGTCACACTATCACTGTGAGATATACTGATGTAAACCTGTACCAATAAACCTGAACCATGCATCAACCTATACCTCAAGATATAATCATCATGTACCATAAATAAGTGCATCAACCATGCACCAACTTGTACCAACATCATAAACTATACACCTCATGTATGTGCCAACTCATCAACTAATTGTCTCAAACATGTACCTCAACCAAAAGCCCTCATCAATTTCATCATCCAAATATGATTTTTAACTCTATAATAGACCTGGTGTATATGATCACATACCTGCAAACCTTCCTTAACTTTAACAACAAGAGACTAGCATTTCATCAAACTTTTCTTTAGTCTCACATGACTAGTTTTGGATTAGTCATCAACCCTAACTTGAAATAATCATAACTATGTACCTATAATGAATAGATATATAAAAATGATACACAATGTTCTTTAATGTGTTTTATACAATTCCTCCAGGTGTCACTACTTGGAGCTTCTCAGAAAAGGAGTTATAGAAAAAATGGCATACCCTGCTGAATTCTGGCTTATTCTAGAGAGCGACCTTGTAGAGCGTGCCCCACGCGGAATATTTGTTGAATGGATCTAAAAATGTTACAAAAAATAGTACATATTGTACTCTAACCAAAATATTTGGTATTACTGAATTTGGATCTATTATGAAGAAGTTATGACATTTTTACCCGAACACTTGTTTTAGACTAGTTTTAGGACTAACCACAAACCCTATTTTCCACGAAGTGTAGCTCCAAAAATACAACGACCCACAAGCTGAATTTTTTACCACAGATACTTGGATATGTTTCCTCAATGGAATATCAATTTCATGGTATGAATCATTCTAGAAAAAATCTATTGCGAAAATGGTGAGATGACCTGTAAATAACATACCTTAGAAAGCATCATCAAAATAATTTATCCTCCCTTGAATTCCAACCTTCTTTTCTTCACCTTCCCTATGAAATTCGGCTTAGATATCCTTTGGTTACCATAGTCACCTATATGTATTCAATATTCTCAAGTGTGATCTAAAATGAGAGAACCTTGCCTCCTATTTATACTCTCCAAGTAGCTTCCTTAAAAACATCTTCTAGGTCACTTTGCCCACTTTCCTTATTTTAGGGTTAA
>ML787596.1:236393-249648 GCA_009831015.1 Picea engelmannii | reverse complement strand
TATTCACTTTGAATTATAGTACACTCATCACTTCACTTTATTATTTAACTTCTAAAATATCTTAAACCACTTTGACTACTTTGACCTTTTGGGGCTTCTAGATGACATATGAGGGTCCTCCAACTTCGTAAGGCCATAACTCTCAAACCGTGAGGAGTTATGTGACGTTCCACATACCACCAGAAATGAAATGAAATGTGATATCCATATAGAATAGGATTACTTGCAAATATATCAAAACTCATATCATTATCCATCAAACAAACTTGGGTCCATTACCCAAACCTGGGTTCTCCAACTTCTCATGGCCATAACTCTCTAACCGTGAGGAGTTATGTGACGTTCCACATACCACCGAAAATAGCATGAAAACCACTATCCATATAGGATAGTTTCACTGACAAATTCACTAACCTTCATCTCATTATTCCACAATTAATCATGGGTTCTCTAACCATACTTCTAGAATAACTCAATCCACAAAGTGTCTTCCTGTGAGGGCTTTCACCATAAGGGGACCACTTTGGAGTTCATACATTTGTACTTATTATCAACCATGACAAGACAATAATGAGTCATCTTTACATCAAACAAACTTGGGTCCATTAACCAAACTTTTGTGCTACTGAGCTTTCCTCAAGGGTTGACATCAATGACAACCAACCTTAATCAACATCAGGATCCCACTGAAAGTAGGTTGCCTAGAAATTGGCCTCATATACAGTGCCCCAATTGATGCTGAATAATTGGACAAGAGGCATAGGCGAGGAGGATAATGGTATCGGGCTCAAGAAACCTCAACATATTGTCGACAAAGAAGATGATTACAGGACTAGGAGGCTTAAAACATTTATTCAACCTGATAGAAACGATGCCTGCGCCATGGGAAACACAATCCTCGATGTCGCCATCTGGACTTAGGCCAATATCATGTGGGAAGAGGCCTGCAGGAGGGAGAAGGAAGAAAATCTAAGGCTTATTGTGAAGAACCACACTAGAAAATCAACAAGAAACATGAGGAGAAGGCCATGAAAGTGTTAAAGGAAAAAAAAAGAGAGGAAGCTGAAGCCATGTCGCAGAAGACACAAGCAACCGTCTACAAATTGTACAAGGAAGTACCATAAGTCCCCCTAGTAGTAGAAGCTACTATGGAGGAGAAAATTTTGAAGATTGGTGAAGTCATTAAGGGATTTAGGGAGTAGATCCAAGACTTATAGTTGAGAAGCACGTCAGGAACACCACCATAGGAGCGCGGAAGGAGGGTGAGGATGGCAAGGAAAAAAGTTGCCAACATTAAGAAAGTAGAAGGAGAATGTGAAAAACTTTGTGAGGAGAGTGCACATGTGTGGGAAAATTGATATATGACCCAGAGATGAAGGCTATAGATGCCACACTAAGAGAAGTGTAAGAACATGCACACCAAGCAACATAAAGGGTGGCTACACTGCCGCCAGTGGAGCGTATGTCAGCCATTTTGACTTAGCGATAGACATATGTATAAGTAGAGAGAATGAGGGATCAACAAAATATCCTTCAACATAGACTAGGACCACTGCAGGAGGAAGCAGTGAGGGTCTTTGGAGAGTTGGCCACTGTGCAAGGTAAGGTCAAGCAAGCAATGGTTGAGGCATAGGACCAACTTATAGACTTAACCGCATAGAGGGCACATGAGATAATAGCAACATTGGCCACAATTGTCAAAGAGTTAGAGGTAACAAAGGCTGTCTCTCAAAACTTCATTTCAACATGGAAGAGCAGGAAACATGCCTGAGTGGCTTGGGACGAGCTACAAGTGAGTGTTGGGGGCCTGTTGGATAGCAAATTTGGATATAGTATTGGGAGAAAATCATAAGAATAGGGAAAAAGTATACGGAGAGAAAAGTGAGTGTGCAACTAAGGCACATCCAGGAGGACAGTGCACATAACAAGGAAAGTGCACAAGAGGAAGATAACACACATACATAAGAATAAACTGACAATGGATAAAGAAAGAGAGCGAGAGAATAAGGCATGATAGAAGGATGACCACACGTCATTCCAAAGATATAGGAACAACAAAAAAGCAACATGTAGGTTGAAAAACATAAGAAATTCGTCGAGAAACCAGTTAACTAAGCTGGCAATGCATTGTAATGGGGTTATTTTGGGATGAACAAACTAGGGTTTTGAGCCCTAGATTTACATATAAATATGTAACGGGTGGGAAGATTAGGGGTTCACTCTTTGCTATGGTTGGGTTTTAGTTCCATGTAAGTTGTGTAATGTTATGTTCTGTTAGTTGTTGAATTCCAGAGTCGTGAATGTAACAATCTGTTGGTGAGAAGAATCAATAAAGGGAGGTTACAGAGATGATACCGAATCTCGTGTTGTTTGACTTTTTGTGTGTGCTTATGAATTCCATTTGTATGCCTCGTAGAATAGACTTGTCTTATGGATCAATTATGGGGTAATGTTCATGAGTGTGATTGTAACGAATCTATGTAATTATCAGAGACATGCTGAGTATAGGAATCTAAGTTATAAGTAAGTAATAATGAACAAAACCAAATCACCCACCTAGATGTAATAAGGAAGAATGAACCAAATGTTTACCTCCCTTTCCCTTACTACTACAGAAGCCTGGTTCTCGCAGTGTCAATAGATACCTTCGGTGAGACGTCATCTACGTGAGCAAGTGATGTTGAAAGGGCCGGTGTTTGGTGGGTTTGTTGGTCATAGATAAACAAAATCTAGGGTCTTACAACCCATGCACAAAAGAGCACCAACACTTACTGTTGAGATCTGGAACAATAAGTGTATGGTTAGGTGGAATGTCCGTCCCAGGCGGCTGGTTGCACAACTGTTTTAAAAAGATAAGTGTTTATTTGTTTTCTGAGTTAATTTCTGAGTTAATTGTTCTGCATTTTTACTATGTGAGTGGGAAAGAATTATCTATTATTTTAATGAGTTAATTAGCTACATTCATGTTTAATTCGACACATTGTAGATACATTAAGTTATTGGTACCATAATGGTTAAATCTATGTATAATTTGTAGTTGCTAATCTATAGGAACTTAGTTAGCAAAAAAAATCGATTTTTATGTGTATTTCCAAGTCGTAATGTTCCTCAGTTAAGCTAGGGAACGCTACATAGACCATTTTATCTTCATGCGCAAACATCCTTTGCATTAATCAAACCTAGCAAGTTGTTTTTCCATCTCCACATTCACTATACACATTGGTTCTCAAGGTTTCAATATTAACTCTAGTATGTACAAGGCTTGTACATTAATCACCTTGTCATCCCAAGCCCTTCAATTTTTTTAGATTTGGCACTTATGCATTCATCAAGCATGTTAGTTATATTTGTACATGTTGCATATATTGAGATGGTGTTCAATGCCTATTTGATGTATATGGTGTAATTTTAAGGTTCCGAAAAAGAATTGGTATATACAAGCCTCGTGCTTAGACATTAAACCTATAGGTCTACTATTGGTCTTTTATTGTGGTTGCACCCAATTACATGGCTCTCTTTATGACTCCTATTTCACCTTTTGGATCTCCATTTTGTAATATTCATTTCCATATTATACCATAAATCTTCTTTATGGGCATTATATGATGCTTGCCATTTGTTTAAGAAGTCAAAGTTAAGCTTTTGTCATATATCATGGTAATGCCAAAGTGATTATTGTTGCATAGGGTTATTTTTATTAGCCACATGTCTTATTATTGGCCTTGCTAGACTTGGTTGTTGGCTTTACTACAAAGTTTAAAATTATCTGTAGACCATATTATTATTTAGATGTAACCACATGTACAATAATGGCCATGTACCTTTCACCTCTACCACTCAATGGTGATCCAAAATTATTGTGTTAACGATATGTCCACTATACATCAATATGATTCATTTAGATATTGATTACTACTGCAAGATTGCATGATTGATTGAAGAATTATTTGGCATTATTTTGATGTTGGATGAGCTTTAGAGAGACAATTCATGTAGCCTCAGAACGGGATAAGGGAATAGACTTTGATATGTGTGGATGGGATAAAGAAGGAAAATAATCCACTTTTAAGATCATTTTGATGCATATTCAAATGAATTTTCACAATTGATGCAAACTAGAAATTTGTACTTGGGAGATATGAATTCACAATCACACCTCTTGCCTTTTCCACCTGACTTGCAACCCTTTTGCTTGTAACACATGTTGGGGGATTCCTAATCTTGATCTTGACATACCTAAATCCTTTGGAATGGCCTCTTCTAATTTAGACTCTCTAAGTTCACCTTACCCCTCTCAAGATGTTGAATCCCCTACTCAAGAGCCACTGCTTACCGACAAAGGGAAACAAAAAAATGCACACTCAAACATCCACCCATGCCTCCTCAAAGTCCTCCCTGGGATTCTAATATAAGCCCTATTGTTGTACAATCAATCGTCATATCTGCTACAACTGTGTTTGCTTCCACCCCACCTCGCCATGGCTAAGTCTCATTTGTCACCCCCTTATTCAGATCTAACATGAGGATGATCATATCATCCTAGAACATGTATCTTAATATCTCCACCCCACTGTAGCCTACCACTCACCCATCCTCCTCTTCTGATTTAGGTTGGTCCACAACATAGTCTCCCTTGTGATTTATTGGACTGTGCATATATTTATAGAGTGTTGTGGATTATTTTGATGACTATTGTTATTTATGGATGGATGTTTCTTCTCGATATATGAATATACATAGCAATTTTTTTGAGCACATGAGTTTATGTTCAAATGATTGTGTTGGGGCAACATTCTATTTTATTTTAAATGTAACTTGTGGGTCATAGTTTAATGACTTACTCTACACAGTTAATCCTTAAAATTATATCTAATTATGCTTGCATAGTTCATTTATTATCTTAATGCATAACCAATATTTTATTATATGGTGGGAGGCATAAGGTTGAAGGGAGGTATGAGGTGTTTGTGAGTCATATGGAGTTTTATGTGGGAGGCATAAGTAGTTCCTATGGATCATGGGATTCATGCTCCATTTGGGCTTGAACTTGACTTAGCTAGGTGATGGGACCCCTTCTTAGTTTTTCATATTTAAACTTTATATTATTATTATTATTTATTTTAAAATGAAACATAACTTTATATTCATTCAAAAAAGAGTTGCGCCAAGGCTAGCAACAAATTACATCCTTATGATATATCAAATTTCCACAAAACTACACATAGATCAGAACATACATCCACCATCTTGAGAGTCTTAGCAAAAAACGAGTTCCAAGTTGGCTTGTAGGTGGCCAATATTACATATGTATCCCAAAAATATAACCCGAAAATACATACTAAGGCTGACATTGATGAACACTTTCTTCTACTTCTAGCCCCTCGTTAGATTGAGGCGAGCAAAGACCTTTGATTTCAATAGGATCACGAAGCTGTTGGACTAATTCTTCTTCCTTTAGGAATGCTTGGATTTAATTTTCTATTCTCTGATTATTAGAGGCCATTGAAACATTTTCCATTTGCTAAGAAAGAAGCATACTATGGAGTCTATTGCATTCCATTTCCAAAGAATCAATTCTTTGCTTTTAAAGTAGAAGAATACTCATGATATTGGCATTATGTGTGGAGAAAGCTTGCTCCAATTCATAATTTGTTAAAGAAATTACCAATAATGCATTATTGTTTTCTTGAGAGATCTTCTCATGATGATGGAGAATTTGCCAAAATTATATATGAGCTTTGTTATCCATAGTGAGAGAAAACACAAACCCAGAAAAATCACCAACTTGAGAGCAATTCCAGAACCAATAAGAAGAGTAGGGGGTTAAGTCCTCCGACCTTAGCTCAAAGGAGACCAAAGATGAGTTAGGAAAACCCAAATCAACTAAAATTACCCCATTCACAAAGAACTTAGAATTTTCAAATTGAAACTTTGTTCCATTCTTGAAATTCCAACTAAGATGAGCTTGAAATTCCCCTATGAATTTATCAAAATAAAAAGACTAACATTTCAAAACTTGCCTTACTGATTCTTTGAGTTTAAAATAGCAGGATGTTCCCACCATTGGAAAGGAGCAACTTCCTTGTGTTATGGGCCAACCACAATCTAAATCCTCTGTGGTCCTGTTGATCTAAAAGACCATTTTAAGGTCCGTAAGGTAAAATCATGCAGATAAATTCCCCCTGCATTTTTAAAGAGGTGGTACTCCTCTATGTTTAAATATAATACAAGAATACAAAAAATGTCCGAGAAAGGATTATGCTTATACTTGAAACATATATTCACATGCATAGGATATCTGAGAAAGGACTAGGCATCTCCCATAAAGTAAATATTCACACTACAATACAAGATTATAAACCAAGAGAATATATAGTTTCACACAATGACATTTCCATCATATTATAAAGCAAAGTAGGACACATTATTTAGCAAAAGGAAAGAAGATAAGGACAACATATGACGGAGAAATTTAAATGAACATTCAATTAAGATCCAAAAATATTTTGATAGACACACATTTCAAATCTCATGCTTAAAATTAAAAGTTTGAGAAATCACTAATGTAATGTCCCAAATAGTTCTTTGGGAACCTCAAAAAATAATAGATGTATTTAAAAAAGTAATAATGTCTGTAAAGTTCATAAAAAGTAAATGGAATTTGTCCTTCAAAGAGGACCGGGATTGGGCTCCCACAGACCATAAAATTAAAGATAGACCTGAAAGATAGAAAGGAGACACAATGAGGGGTTGGCCTTTGGTTTTCACAAATCATGAAACAAGAAAGGAAGAATGGCTACTAATTGAGAAGGAAAAACAAGTTGAAAGCAAAATAAAATGACTACTTGACTTACTATTATGGAAGATCAGAAGAGGCTATCTACTTGTTGATGTGTTTTAATAGTGCGTTGGGATGGAGGTAGCATAATGATATTACCAGTTTCTTGTTGATCTATTTCGGTTATTTTAACCAAGGCTTTTCTCAACCATTGTTCAATATACTCCCACATAGGAGAAACTGTTATTTCTTGTTTAGTCTTGGTTTGAAATAACTCATTTTATATCTCTTTAACATCAAGGCTCGGTTGATGAAACATGTCTGCAATATCTTCAATTTTGTTTATGTACCAGATTAACCACCTTTCCACTTCTTCATAATATTCAATTGAATCATTAAATTCGTTGGCCCAAGAAACCTTTAAGGCATCCTATTGTTCTAGTAACTACTCTTTTGATAAGAGCATTAAGTCCATAATTAAGTAAGGGCCCTCTAGTTCTTTAGTTAAATCAATGAGTTTTAAAAATAAATCACCTCTTTTAGTATTCATAACATCACATTTGGACAACATTTCCTGCAAGCATTTAATTATCCTTAACCAACAAGCATTAATTTGTTCCAAACGAGATTTGGAAGGAAGATTTTGGTCTCTCCTATGTATATCACTTAAAATTAAGACCTTTGTTGAGAATGTACCTACAACTTCTTTGTAAAAGATTTCATCATTTTCAAAGTCTTTTTGGAGATATTCTTTAAAATGCAAAACCCTTGTAGAGAGTGTAGCTGAATTTGTTGCTAACTCCCACATTTCAAGAATCAAGGCTATTTTTCTCTAAATGTTGTCTCCGATATACTTTATTACAACCATTAATAAACTTGATGAACCTTTCAACCTAGAGCTTGTTTCAGGTACAACCTGGAGACTGCACAATGGCTGTATAACAATGACAGGTTCGACAAACAAAGGTCTTGGAAGAAAAACTTTTTCCAATCCTTTTACTTTTTCCTTTAGGATTAAATTCTCCTTCTCTATCTCCTCGATGGAAGAATTTAGGGATTCACTGGTTGCTTCATGAAACTCATGAATTTTGAGGGCCTTACCCCTTGAAAATCAATCTTTGACTTTCATCTTTCAGAAACCTTTTTATTTCTTAAATTTACTTTTTCAATTAACAATTTTTTTGAATTCTTGTTGTAGGCTACGTGGTGCAAAGTGACATATTGTTCCTCCAATACCTCTCTCTCCCGAGAAGCCAATTATTCGACTATAGTCCTGTTATTATTCATTCTCTATTAATTCCACTTGGTCTCTTCTATTATGTCATCAATCTCCATGTTTTTAGGACTAGTTTCAACTTCAAGTGCTTCCTGTCCTTCTTACTGGCTTTCTCTTTTCCTTTTTACAGATACATGAAAAGAGAAAGGATGCAACTTCTAACGATAATCTAGATGTGGCAGGATTGTGAATCAACTTTTTAAAATAGGACGAAAGGACATTTTGTACTTCATATAAATTGTATGGAGCCTTGTGCTTCCATAACACCGGATACCAGATTGAAATATGATCCTTTTTGAAGTCTATATTCTTGGCTCTGGGAAATTCCTAAAAAATATGGCAATAAGCCATAACATCAATTATATAAGAAGTCATGTAGAATTTTTTGGTCTTCCCAATGCTTCCCAATTGAAACGAAACCTCATTTGAAATGATTTGGGCCTAATCGATTACAATGTATTTATGAATTGAATGATACATACATATACAATATACTTTAGGACTAAGGTCATCGACTCCTGTCAAATTATATTAGTGAACAACCATGCCAATTCTTTGTATGGGTCTTTTAAAGAACATACCTCAACCTGTGTAGCATTAGCATCATTAGTCGAGCTTGCAATAAAGCTTTCAAGGAATTTGATTCCCCTGTTGTGAGATTTTAGAAATTCATCAACTTCAACATTTTTTAATGTCAGAGTGGGGTAATGTAGTCTCAACATTCTTCTGAACATTGAGGGTGCTAAAGAAATCAATTATTTTCCCCGTATCTAAATAAATCTTCTCTTGGTATCAAATTTATTACGCACAAGAGGACTAATTCTTTGAAATCAACTACTTCCAACACACATCCGACTAATGCAATATTAGTTGTCCAAACCTTGTTCAACTTATTTTCCTCGAGTGGAAGAGATGAGTACCACTTGAAGGCCTCCGACCACTGAAATTGGTGGTCTTCTCGTCCTAAGGTGTTGACAATATTACCACAATACAATTCTTTCCTTTTACTTGACATATCTTACAAATACTATTTTTCATGAATAGGTGGCGCTTTTGTCAATACAATATTTTTATAGCAGGGATTTAATTCCTTATTTAATATTACCATGTGTTTCCTTGATTATAAAATATTGTAGCTCTTAGTTCGAAGTTGCTAATTGCATGATTTGATTTAAGATTTATGGTGGAGCTTTTACGAAAATCACGCCACTTAACAATATTCAATTCATATGGGTGACAACTGATGTGGCGAAGGGGAAATTAATGTCATTGGGAATGGTGATATATAAGTAACTTACCCTAGATCTTAAAAATGAGAGAGAAATCGACTGCCAAATACCCTAGTTTCCAAGGAAATCCATTGTTGTTGAAGAAAAAATGTTCATTTGCTGCAAAACACGGTTGTATGGTTCACTGGGAGGAAAAACGACCTTATAACTCCCCAATAGAGAAACCAACCTCTTTAAGTAGCAATTCAACCTCTAAAAATAGTAAATTGACCTATGAAGCAACTAATCGACCCCTCGAGTCAGAAAATCGACTTACAAAAATGCTAAAAAATGCAGTCGTACACTGGATTTGAAAAAACAAACAAACACAGTTGTATGGAAAAACATAGGCCATATAGTTCATATGAGAAACATGGAGGAGGGATACTGACATGATTGGATAGATTGTGAACAATTGAATACACTGGAAAACAAATCACCCAAAACAACCTCCTCGATCAAAAGTTATCAGCTTAAAAAAAAAACTAGGCCTCGTAAAAAAATAGGTTTGGTAAACCACCAAACCTAAAAAATGCCAAAAACAACTTTAGGATTAAAAAAAACAACTAAATGGCCTAGGCTAGGCTTAGGAAAATTAGTCCAAATCTAGGTGAACATAAGCGAAATTTAATCAACAAATAGTCAATCTTAGCTATTTTCTTTGTCCCAAAGATAATGGTGAGATCAGATTAAAAAAAAACACACACTCTATCTTCTAGCAAAATGCCCATATCAAAAGAGAATCCTTAGTGGATACTAGATTTGATGACATAACTATAAGATAAAGAGAGCCCAAAACAATTTGAAGAAAATATTGTTTTGTAAAAAAATACTGAAGTAGCTAGAGTATAGTAACCTGCTCTGATGCCAAGTTAGAAATATTAAGACATATGAATAAGCATACAACAA
Source organism: Picea engelmannii (assembly GCA_009831015.1). Classification (NCBI taxonomy): domain Eukaryota; kingdom Viridiplantae; phylum Streptophyta; class Pinopsida; order Pinales; family Pinaceae; genus Picea; species Picea engelmannii. The sequence continues at coordinate 239,417 of ML787596.1, read as the reverse complement.
TATTAAACACAAGAACCTTACTAAACTATCCTCATATCCATATAACAACAACATTTAATCACAACGAGAAAGAGACAAGACGAAAAGAGTATACTTGATATATGTGGTAAAATCCCAATATGGGGAAACATCCACGGGAAGGTATTGTCTTCTTTATTCTTAAAAAATATCCAATCTTACACTTGAGAGAACCTCTACAAATACTTTATCCTTTACAAATATAATATTTTTCAATATGTCTCTCATGGGTCTCTCTTTCCTCTATTATATATGAAAATATACGGAGGAATTACATCACAATAATACATGTGGGATAAATGCAATTTCACCTCTTTATATAATAAATGATAATGAGAGTATTTTACTCCATGATGAATGTGGGACAACTCTTTTACACAAGATTACAAGTTCTTCCGACATAACACTAGACATTATTACCTTCCAAAGCAACACATTCCAACACTCCCCCTTAATGATGACTAGGGAGAAGGAACACTTATGGAGGAAGATGAAATTACAATACCTTCCAACATTCCTTGCAACAATGAGAAGACGATATCTTCCATAGTAACACATTGTAACACTCCCCCTTAATGAAGACTAGGGAGAAGGAACATTTATAGAGGAATACAACATTACATCAACTCTCCCCCTTGATGAAAACTTCCCGCATTACCAACAACTTTCAAAGTTGCACAAACTTCACCCCCGCCATAGATTTGTTGAAGATATCCGTTGTTGTTTCTCTCAGGGACAATACTCCAAAGAAATAACACCACCCACAACAAGATCTTGAAGTTATTGAGTATCAAGATCAATGTGTTTGGTTTTGGACTAATACACTGCATTACATGAAAGATGAATTGCACTCTGATTTTCACATATTGATGTTGTAGCTGATTTCTGAACCAGTCCAAGATTTGTAAGAACACGTCGTAACCAAACTGTTTCTTTAGCAACTTCCTTAGGTGCCCAATACTCTGCTTCATAATAAGAAAGAGAAAGAGTTGTCAACTTCTTACTAGACCATGAAATTGGACCTGAACTAAGCTGAAAGATGTACCCTACAGTAGATCATCTATCTGAACTGTCACTTGGCTAATAAAAATCTATATAACCAAGAAGATAAACTACATCCCTGCTTGAAAATAAAACAACACAATTCACCGTCCCCTACAAATACATGAGAATTCCCTTTATTGTCTGCCAATGAATTTCACGAGGCTTGTGCATAAACCTTGAGACCATACTAACATCAAAAGAGAGATCAGGCCCACTATTCGTCAAATATATCAAACTTCCCATAAGCTGACGAGAAAGAGTAGCATCAACAAGAGGAGTAGTACAATCAACGATTAATTTTATGTCGGACTAAAATGGAGTTGGTAAAGGCTTACAATCACTCATATGGAACTGAGAAAGTAAATATGTCGCATACATAGGTTGTGAAAGAAATATACCATCAGACATATGTCAAATATGAAGACCAAGAAAACAGTGCAAGATGCCTAAATCTATCATTTCAAATTTATTCTTAAGATTATTCTTCAAGGCTTGTATAGATGCAAGCTGGCTACCAATAACGATAAGATAATCCACATATAATACAACAATGATTAATTCATCACCAAAGTTCTCTACATACAGATTCAAATCAGATATATACCATTTGAAACCATTATTCAAGAAATAAGTAGCAATTTTCTCATACCAAGCTCTAGGGGCTTGCTTAAGACCATTTAAAGACTTGTTTAATTGCATACCAAACTTGAAGTTTTAGCAGTGATAAAACCAGGGGGTTGTAACATATAATTGTCTTCACTAAGATCACCATTCAAAAAATGCACTCTTTACATGCATTTGTGTAGTTCCCATTGATAAGATGCAACAAGACAAATAATAGTTTGTATAGTGTTCATTTTAGCAATTGGAGCAAAAGTGTAATTATAATCAATACCTTCTTGTTGAGAAAAACCTTTTGCTACTAACTGGGCTTTATGTTTTTCAATCTGTCCTTCTGCAGTAAACTTTTTCATATATATCCATTTACAACCAACTAAATTCTTTCCAGGAGGAAGGGGAACAAGAGTCCAAGTCTTGTTCTTCATTAACGAGTCAAAGTCTGCATTCATTGCTTTTTCCCATTTAGGTTTGTCCTTAGCTTGAGCATATGTGGAAGGATAATCTCTAGTCAAAAATTTATTCATAAGAGAAAATTCAGATTTAGTTCGACGAGTATCAAAAGGAATACCAATCTCAAAACTTGCAGATTCAAGAGTTTTTCGGGTCTAAACATGAAGAGGGGTAGTGGTAGGAACTACTCTATTATCTTTGAAACATTTAGGAGGATCACTTGAATAGGTAGGTAAACTAGGATTAAGATTAGGCATGGAGTTGGAAGAAGGGGTAATCGAGATGGAAGTAATAGGAGATGAAGGCAAATTCAAGGTAACACGAGGTTCATGAGACTCAGGGGAAGGCGAGGCTTCATTAAATTGAACATCGTGTTGAATGATAACACCTTGGGTATATGGATCAAATAACATGGAAGCTTTAGAATCTTCACTATAACCAATGGAAATACATTTGTGAGACTTGGGCTCTAACTTTTTCCGTTTATCATCAAGAATATGGGCCCAACATTCACTGCCAAATATCTTAGAGTTACTTGTATCAAGTTTTCTTCCATTCCATTTTTCTTTGGGAGTAACCTGCAAAATTGCCTTAGTAGGAACTCGATTTAAAATACAATTAACACAACAAATGGCTTCAGCCCAAAACCTTTTATGCAATCCTTTAGAATAAATCATACATCTATCCATTTCAACCAAAGTTCTATTTTTCCTTTCAGTTAACCCGTTTTGTTGAGGTGCATAAGGAACGGTCTTTTGATGTTGAATACCATGCTTAGATAAATATGCAGTAAATTCCTTTTTAGTGAATTCCCCTATTAAGCTCTAGTATTGGCTCATTACCCCTTAATTGGGGCATATTACATTAGTAATGTTATTTTGTTTATGTTGG
>ML787596.1:197713-210232 GCA_009831015.1 Picea engelmannii | reverse complement strand
CAGGAGGCTCGTGAGGGGGGAGCTCTGTGACTAGTGGGACATCAGATATGATAGAAGCCTTCTGTGGAGGAAGGGTATCTTCTATGTCAGTTCCGTTGGATGACACGATGCATACTTGATTGGAAGGCTGAAGGAGTGGTGGTGCACCATGGTAAGTGCCTAACAATGATGGGTCTTTGAAAATCCTGGGACCCATTTCGATGAGTGGGTATGCGTCATGACTTGTGTGGATGAGAGGGAGAATGTTATCGATGTTGACAGAAGGGTTAGGCTCGTAATGTGAGACTTGGTCAATGGTAATGATCTTCCCATTATGGGGGAACATCATTGTTCGAAAGATGGAAGAGGCAACTACCTTCATAGCGTACATGTAGCTACGACCGAACAAGATATTATAATCAAGTGGAGCGTCGATAACTTCAATGTCAATGAGAATAGTCTTGCCCCCAAGTTCTACGGGGACATTTTGGAAGAGTCCTTCAGGAGACGATGGTTTCCCGTCATAAGCTCTTAAGGTAATGGTGGATGGTATGAGTTCGAGGGAACCAAGTTTTTGCCATACGGATTTGGACATAATGCATGTGGATGCACCCTCATCGATGATGCATCGATGAACTGTAATGTTTCGAATTTTTACTGGGATTTGAAAAGTGATCAGAGTGGGAAGGCGAGGTTCTCCGCTATCGAGATCAAATGTGATGAGTCGAGTATCTATGGGGTTGACTGCCCCCAAGGCGGAAAGTAATGATTTCCACTGAGCGGGACAAGTCTGAAGGACTTCTAAGACTGACATGGCAGCCAGGGATTATGCTAAGTCATCAACCAAACTGTAATTATGAGCTTCCCTAGCCTGTGGGTTGTGGACATTCCTGCGCAATGGGATGCGAGGGATGGGAAGAGATGGTTCTGAGTTAGGGAAAGGGATCACCAACGGGGGTCTCGTTGGTGCGGGGATTGTTTATGGAGGAATGGGAGGAGACTCAGTGGGTGCATGGTACTGACGATTACATGTTTGCAGAAGGATTTCTTCCTCACTGGTGAGGAGGGTCATGCGATCTGCTGGATTGTTTGGATTGAGGTACTGTCCCAACTGAGGTGGGGTAGGCGGTGTCTCTTGTTGGGTCTTCATGACACCTTGGTGTGGAATGGGATTCTACAGCACGACTGAGGGGGGTTGTTGCACGTATTGTTGTGGGGCCTGCTGAGGGGAAGGTGGTGCTGGAGGATGTGGTAGACTGCCTGAGTCTTTCATCCATTTAAAATCAGTGATTCGAGGGAAATGGTGAGTATAATGACTGAACTCACCGCAAAGGGCACAAGGGAAGATGGTTTTGATAGTATTTTTATTTCTCCCTGGACGCCTGTTGTTATTTCCCCCCTGGGGGTTCTGATTCCCTTGGTTCTGGTTGCCCCCAGTAGGTTGGTTTTGTTGGGGTTGATTCCTGCCTTGGCCTGGGTTGTTATTGTTCCTATTTCTCCCTTTCTTTTTGGTATTATTTGACGGATGGGTCGGATTTTCCGTATTCAGTTGTTCAAAATTTTGATATTGCGGAATGGGAGAGGGTTGAACAAAATTCACCCCAGCGTGAGGGTGTGGGGGGACCATAGGTTGTGGTGGACCAGGAAATGGAAAGTATGGATTCTATGGGATTTGTGATTCGTAAGGTACATAGGAAGGCGTGGCGCTTTCGCTAGTACTCAAAGTATAAGCTAAGGTAGAGGGGGTACCAGAACTTGTCTAGATAGGTGGGTGTATTGGGGGTGCCGACGGTGGCCCACTGATGGGCGAAGGAATAGCAATAGGATATGGCTGTTGATAAGGGGGTGGGGGGTAATAAGGGGTTCCCCCATACGCTGGTGGATATTGAGGTGTGCCATACATTGGTGGTGGTTGGGATTGAGGACTGTGATGTGTGGTATTACCAATCAATCCATCTGCTGAGTGAGACATCCTGGGTTTGTCTTGATCGAATGACACGGGTTTGGGGAGATCAGGAAGTACCATGTATAATTACCCTGATTGTGAATAGATGGTGTTGTATTGTTGAGCCTTACTAATGGCTTCCTCTTCAGATTGAGGGAAGGTGGAAGGTACATCTTTACCGAGGAGAGAGACAAGTGATCTGAGAAACCAGTCAAGACACTGTCGTTTGGTGGTTTCAGCTTTGCACAAACTACGTCGTCTACACCACTCGTGAATGTGATCAACAATATGTGTGGCTGAGGTTTGTTTGAAATTAGAGAGTAGTTCAAGACCATTGTCATGGTGGATTGGTAATTCGAAGAAGGTCAAAAATGCTTTGGCCAAGGACTCGAAAGTCGCATGGGGCCCCGATTTTTCGTCTACATACCATTTGGTTGATGGGCCAATGAGTGTGCATTGAAATAATCGTAGTTTGATGGAATCATCCATGATGTTGTTGGAAGAGCACCATAGGTGGAAAGTCATGACATGATTGGCAGGGTCGTCCCCTGCCTTTCCTTCAAACTTGGGGATGTCTGAAGGTAGTTTGGTTGGCATTGCAGGCCATGTGGGGTCATGCAATATAGGATCACTGGTGAGTTTTCTTAGATATGGTATGTTAAGAGAGGCCAAATATGGCATCTGTAGTGGGGGGGGGGGAGGATTAGCTCCAGCCATGGTGTGAGTGTGTTGTGAACCTAACCCTTGAGGGGGACTAGGTGGGTTGGTACTTCCCCCTTGAGAGGAAGTTGGCCCCTCGCTTCCGTGTAAAGGAGAGCGAGTGGACGGAGAGACTTGGGAAGTGGACCCAAGTAATGTGGAACCAAGCAAAGCTGATCCTAGAACAATGGCACTCACAGGAGTGTGTGAAGGTGGTGCCGATGAGTTGGCAAGACTAGGAACTCCCCCTAAAATAGGAGGGAGGTTTAGTAAGTGTTTGGAACGATGGAGGTTCTGTGGGTCCCCTATGATGTCCGACTAGCTGAGTGGATGTGTGCAAAATGTGATGAGAGAAAATAAACAAGAGCCTTTGTTGCRAATTTTGAACTTTACACAATATATATATCTAAATCAAAATGTAATCAGAAGTGCATCATACATAAAGTGTTTTGAAAAAGAAGCATATATGTGGATAAGTGGGYTTTGTTCKCRTGGGGAATCAAAKAAAACAAATGCTCRTGTCCTAAAAGAYGTAAYGTCCTTCCTCTCAAATARCACTRGACCTTCCAATAGTACTCAAYAGTGGGGTYTGAAGTCACCGKAAGAGAAACTAGTGAAGGATGAMRTAATCAGTTATAATGAGGGGTAAAGGGGGCATATCCYRAAAGAGMTGGMAATATTTCCCAATAGCCACACAAAATCCGATCAAGGTGCAATTGTAGCCCACAATTGCCACCTGGGTAGATGTCCTAAAATTTGGTCACTAGGTACCTCGGTCAAAGTGCGACATTTAGATTTTCGTCCTAAGAAATGGGTCACGGGCTGGATCCCATCCAAGAGGTGGGTGCCTCAAGGGGGGACACACAGAACAACTGGACCTCGGCCTTCAACCCTTCACGGGTATCTCCCTGCCTTATGGTGTTAGGAACACTTGACTTGGAGGATTTTCAGTTCCCTATTTGACAACTTCTATTGTTTTGATAACGAGAGAACCAAATAACGAGAATTTATTTGGATGCCTATTCCCGAAATCCTACCTAGACTAAAAAGTTTCTTTTGGCACCTCCTGTGGAGGAAAACTTAGTGAGTTTTTAGAAATTTTTTAGATGTAGTTGTTTGAGAGGTTGGGGGTGTGAACCAACCTCGTTGAAATTAAATGTGAGTGGATAGTTTCGTCAAGAAAAGGGTGGGGTGTTTCAGAATCCCTTTGGAGGAAACTTACTTTGACCTCCATGTTTTAAGAAGAAACTATGTGAGTGATAAGTGACTTTTGTATGTGAATGAGTGAAAGTGTGCCAATGTTTTAATGAATTAGGTGTCACCTTGCTGCACGTGGACTTTGCTTGGTCCTTACAAGTGTTGATTACCTAATTAACTAAGTGCCTTTGGTACAACCTTGCGTAATTCAAAAGTCCCTAGGAAGCTAGCATGTGGACATGTGGTTCCGTTACTATTCCTTTAACTCCCTATTGTGATTTAATCTAAGAAAATATTTGAAACTATCCTAGATTGTGATCATGTGGGCATGTATGGGCCCGTTACAAAACCTTTAAACTTCCCTAGTGATTTAATCTAAGAAAGTAAATTTCACCACTATCCTATCTTTGTAGCATGTGGGCATGTATGGGCCTGTTACAATCTTAAGATGTGTTTGAAAAATAAACTAAGAGGAGTCCCAAGAAGGGTTGTTGTCCTCTCCTAAAGGTTTTAATCTTCTTAAGGGAGATGAAATTGTCTCACAATCTTTTTCTGATTCTCAAGGTCGCTTGGAGGCGCGAGAGAAGAGCATACTAAGTGATTGCTATCCAACTTCTAGTCCCAATGCAAGTTAGATGTGTTTGCAAATGATTCCCACTTATACTTTTAGTCAAAGCAAGCCATCCATGTTGCAAAATGAAATCAAAAAGAGGAAAAAAATGATTTTAAACCCCCTAAGTGCCTATGTGTTTTGACTAATCCCTTTATATGAAGAGGGAACTAGGTGTGGTGCATCTTAAAAACATGCATGAAATCACTTTTAAGAAGGCTAGGGGCCTTCCCCAAATCACAAAAAACCTTACAATGTGTAGTTTTATGCACCTGTGTGCAGGTCTCAGTGTAGAAAGAGGCACACTGAGCGCCTGTGCACAGACTGAAACGAACTCTTGGGTGCAGGTGCGCAGAACAATACTGTGACTTAGGCGCATGTGCGCACGATGCACGTCTGTGGGCTGAAAAACCCGCGCACAACAGACACATGGCCGAGAAGAAAAATTTCGAATGGAATTCTCTCAATTCAACTTGGAATTGGATGTTTAGCAGGTCGGCTTGGGCCGGTTAATGCACCTGCAAGTTAAATAAACCAAAAGAAGAGCTAGAAAAACCCAAATGGGGTAGGAAATTGATACCTTTCCCCGGTGGAGTCGCCAATCTGTTGCGCCTCTTTCGTCACCTTAGTGAGAAAAATAGAGGTGCTTGTGGGTTTGCTAAGCAGGACAACTGTAAGGAAAAGGGTTAGAGAAAGAAATATAAAAGAACAACTAAGAATTAAACTAAGAAATAAAATAACAACTAAACTAATGAACATAGGGACATAAGGACAAAAGAGATAATAAGACCCATGTCACCAATGGTAAGGTTGATATTAGTGAAAGAAAACACCAAGAAGAAAGAGGACTATGAGTCCCTTCTTCCTCCAAGGGAGGGCTCTTGGACCCCCACAAATGAGCTCTTCTTACAACTTTGAAAATGAAAATGGTGAAAGAATTCCTTGCTAATCCACTCAAGGGGTGAGATGGATTGTCTAATGCAATGATGCTAGTATACTCTTGATGAGAATAGAGGATTCCTCAAGAGAATAGTGACAGCATAACTTTGCTATGAAATTCCTTGAAAAATGAAGTGCATCCATGGCCTTTTTATGGCACCTCTTTGAGGTATTGTGCAACCAGCTTGTAGTGTGTAAAGAGGCTAATTAGGGCATTTCTAGGTTTTTGACCAGCCACCCAGTTGGATCCAGTCCAGATTTGAGTGTCTAATAAACTTGGAAGCTGAACCAGAAGTGGGTGGGAGGCCAACCACTCTCATAAATGCGTCGTTCTCACAAGTGCGCGGCTTTTTGCAACCATAGTCGCGCATCGGGCGCATGTGCGCTTTTCCTGCGTTTCTGTTTTGCGCATGTGTGCGCGCGCCCCTGTGTAGTCATAACACATTTTAATTTTAGCATTGGTTGCATAGTTTTTGACCCTTTGGAAATTATTTTGGGGTAATTTTGGTCCATGGGTGACCTCATAACTGTTTGGCGATGCTGAATTCTTGTAACCATTTGTGGACGAAATTTCAGTGATAACAATGAGTGATGCGAAAGTGGGAAGGGTATTTTTGGGGGTTGCGAGACATAGGTATTTTCGGGGTGAGGGATGGCTTAGTCTTCCGCAATAAGACTCCCACAACAAAATAAATGACTCAGTGTTAAAGTTGTGGGGTGGTGAAAAATGGAATCAGTATGGGACTTATAGACTTGGTGATAGCCCCCTTAGCAACCAACATTTTAAGAAAAAATGGCTAAGTATAAGATATACAAAAAAAACGAAACAGATTAAGTATGGACCAATATACGTAAACATTGATCAACAAATGTGGATCAACATTTGGCTTCAACCATGGGACAGTAACCCCCTACAGGTTGTTGAGAATCTAGAGAGCCTTATCCATTGGAAAAATGGAGTTAGACATAAGATTTTAGAAGGGAAATAAAAGAAAAGGGAAAGAAGAAAAGTTATAGACTAAGGATATACAAAGGAGAAAATCTGAAGGACCATGTACAAGTTGAGAATTGCGGATTAACAAAAGAAGTGCTTGAGGTACTCCCCATTTATAGGTAATGCTTGAACTGTTCCTTTCATGTCTTTCAACAAATAAGTGTTGACACCAATAACCTTTTCAATTTGATATAGACCAATACAAAGAGCTTGAAATTTTGTATGAAAATATGGTTTTTCCTTTGCCTTGTTCCATAACAAAACCAATTGATCATTTTGAAAATATTTTTTAGTGGTGCTGTTATCAAAATATCTCTTGACTATTTGTTATCTATTGCTCATACTTATTACTGCATGTACTATTTGTTCTTCTAATTGCAAATTTTCATGATATCGTATTTGCAGAGGTGAAAAATATTCCATATCCTCATGTAATGACCATGACCAATGACCAATGCATTCAATGCCACATGTAATAGAATCCTTGCTTATTTTCCATATACCAAGGTATATGTTGAACATCTAGTGCTATCTTTTGGAGTGAGATAGCTTGCCCAAAGCATGTCTATCAATTTTTTGTGCCAATTTTTATGGTTTGTTGCGATTGTTTTCTTGTGAATTTGAATCAATGTTTTGTTAGTAGATTTAACTAAACCATTTCCTTAAGGATAAAATTTGTATGATTGTCCCATGATAATACCATAGTCTCCACAAAATTATGTAAATTTATATCCAATAAAGATTGAACCATTATTCGTTACAAACCTTTCAGGGATGCCGAATCTGGATAGAATGTTCCCCTTCAAGAATGAGATCAATTGTTCCAAGTCGACATTCCTCAGGGCCACAACTTCTTGCCACTTTGGAAAATAATAAGTTGTTGTGAGAATATTTGAATGTCCTTTAGTGGATTTTGGGTTAATTGGGCTAATTACATCCAAACCCCATTGGGAAAATGGTTCTTCAACTGATATAGACTGTAGTGGAATCATTGCTCTTTTAATCTTTCTTGATTTTTTTTGACATGGGAGGATTTTTCGAATCATTGAATAAGCATCTTTGAATATGGTTAGCCAATAATAACTATCCCAAATGATTTCGTGAGCAGTCAAAACAGGTGCATAGTTTCCACCACGAACTCCTTCATTGAACTCTTGTAGTATTTCTCTGGCCCTTAAATGATCTAAACATATCAATAAAACACCATCAAAATTTATGTGAAAAAGAACTCTTGACACTAATACATATTGATTGGTCTTCATCTTTAAATATCTCCTCTCCTTAGAAGACATTCCAACAAGAAATTGTCCAGATTTCATACAAAATATTATGTGTTTATACCACTCAGACGCTGATAGAGATGAACTTTGTATGATGGCACCACTTGTGTTGGGAGAAGAAATATTTAGAGCCTCTATTCCAGTCATTAGTTTTCATAGTCCTTGTCCCTTGACAACTTTTAGAGGCTTGATCTCTAAATCATATTCTTGGAGCATAGCCAACCAATTTGTCCATCTCCCTTCTTTGAGTTGTCAATTGAGAAACATTTTGATAGGGGAGTGTGGTACATAAGCAATGATGTGAGATGACAAAATGTAGGTCCTAAAATGAGCAATTTCCTTAACTAAAGAAAGAGATTTCTTTTCAATCATAAAGTAGTTCAGTTCATAGTCATGCAAGGTTTTTCTCATGAAAGTAATTGGAAGTTCCTCCCCTTTTTCATTTTCATGGGTAAGTATGGAGGCGATAGTCTATTCAGAAGAAAATTAATACAATATGAAGTCTTTATCAAAATTAGGACTAACAAGAATAGCAACAGTAATGATTGCACGCTTAATTTCTAAAAAATCCCTTTAAGTTTCTAGCATCTATTCAAATTTTTTTATCCTTCTTTGATAACTTGTTTATTGGTTTTACAATCGTGGCATAATCTGGAAAAAATATTCGTACAAAATTTATCCTTCCAAAGAAAGATTGTACTCCATTTCAATATGTAGGAGGATTTAAGTCATTTATTGCCTTAACTCTTTCTAGATCAATGTAAATGCCTTATTTACTCACAATATGACCCAAGAGTTTTCCTTCTGATATTGCAAACAAACAATTCTTTGGATTCAAAGATATTCCATACATCCTACATCGTTTAAATACTTTTATGAGATGTTTGAAATGTCTTTCTCTTAAATTTGAATGAACTATTAAGTCATCCTAATAATCTGCCAGAAACTTCACAATTAAATCATTAAAAGTATGATCCATTGCTCTTCGAAATGTTGCACCAACATTCTTCAGTCCAAATGGCATGCAGATGTAGGCATATGTTCCCCATGGTGTAACAAATGTAGTCTCGAGTCTATCTTCTTCAGCCACGAGGACTTGATTGTATCAAAAAATTCCATCTAGTATATACATCAATGCAGAACCAATGACTTCTTGTAGTAACATCTCCATGTTTGGACGTGGGTAGTTATCTTTAATACTTTCTCAATTGAGATCTCAAAAACCCACACAAAGACAAATCTCTCCATTCTTTTTTTTTACTACCACAGGATGTGAAATCCATTCTAAGTTCCTGATTGGAAAAATTATACCAACCCTTTTCAATTTTTCTAACTCCATTTTCACTGAGAGCTTAAATTTTGGATTTATCACTCTTAATCTTTGCTTAAAAGGTTTTGACCCTTCTTTGAGTGGTATGATATGTTGAAATATAGATTTGTCATATTCCTTTGAATCATCATAACTCCAAGAAAAAACATCTTGAAACTCTTTAAAAATAAGAGTGTATTTTTCAACCTCTTCAATAGTACAACTTGTACCAATATTTCTTTATTTTGGGGCGTCAAATGTACTGATGTTGATTTTTTTATGACCCAAGGGGGGCATATATAGGGTTAAATGTATATGATATGACCCCAAGGGGGGCATATATGGGGTTAAATGTACATGTAATGTGTATATATATATATATATATATGTAATAGGGTTGACCTAATAGTAATGGGCCTCATGTGTAGGTGTGAATAGGTATATATAGAGATCATGTATTCATTATTGAGAACATGTGAATTGTGATGTATGGATGTATTTAGTTATGTGGAGGAGGTTCTCCTATTGTTTAAGGAGTGATTGTGTAACTCATATCTATTATCTATATTTGAATTTTTCTCCATGCTCACATTGATGTACATGGTGTATACTTTTGTTCTTTTATGATAACTTAAGCATTTTGTACTTAACATCTGGTTTCAGAGCATCGATCTTAGGGTTTTTATTTTCCAAGAAAGCCATCTTAGAATTTTCATTATAACTTCTTTTCTGGGATGATTCAGACTGTGAAACTTGGAGGTTATTTAGATGACATATCAAGGTATCTGAGATATAAATTTCAACGTCTGGGTCATTATAATTTCAGAGATATACCCTGTGGAAGATATGGTTTTTGACTAGTCCTATAACTAGTCTCAAACAGGTGTTTCAGGTAAGACAATCATATCTTCTTCAAGGAGGATCCAAATTTAGTGAGACTAGTTGAATTTTAATGAGGATAGTCCATAGTAGTTTTGGTATAATTTTCATAATGATGTATTAAATATTGGAAACTTGGCATTCTATACAAGTTCACTCTCCAAGAAAGGCCCAAAATCATGAGTTATTGTGTAACTCATCTCTGTTATCTATATTGGAGTTGTGTTCCACACTCACATTGATGTACATGGTGTGTACTTCTACTTTGTTATCATATCTTAAGCATTTAGTACTTAACAATTTTTTTGAGTCTCTTCAACTTTTCTAATCGAGGATTCTTCCACTATGTTCATTGTCTTTGTTTGGTCATCCCTTGTGAAGAGAGATTCAAGGCTAACATAATTCCTTGCCAGAATAGTAACATTATGATCATGAATATCTTTTTGATTGCTTTGACTTTCTTATGAAATATTACATAATGTTCATTCTTGATCAACCAAAAAATTTGCAATGTGCTCATCATTTTCAAAAACTTGCTAATACTCTTGATTATTAGGTATTGATGGTCAAAAAACTTTTTTAACATGAAAGGTATTCTGATTTTGAGAATCATATGTATTGAAAAGGGATGCTGCTACTGCCAATGAATTTACTTTCTAGTTCTTTTTTCTAGGAACACAAGAGATATTTACAGAGTTAAAAGAATCTTTGATTTCCCAAACTCTCCTTGCATAATGCTTCAATTTTTCTTTCATGATTTAATACCTTCTTTTCATGTGATTAATAACCAATTTTGAATCACCAGTTAATAATAGATATTTAACATGCATTTGATGTGTGAGAGTCAATCCTTAAATTAATGCTTCATACTTTGCTTCGTTATTGGTATAGGGGAACTCTAGTCTGATTGCATGTGGATAAATGCATGATTGAGGGACTTTAAAAACAATACCAATTCCAATTTCACACTTAGAGCAAGCTCAATCAAATGTTATTTTCCAAAAACCTTGGAAATTTTTTTCTTCATTTTGCTTGAGAGAATTCATTTCTTCTGTGTTGAATATATCATAGTTTCCAATTCCAACATCTACATAGCTATGCATCATTTCAATTTATTTTTTCTTTCTTGAATGATATTGGTTTTATCTGTTCTCAAGGTACTTTGATCATTGTTCGATCTTTGTTTGGGAGCATCACGAAGCTCCCATCATTCATTATATATCCTCCAATCATTGAACACCAATCCTGACCAAGAACAACACCATACATAGGGGGCAGATCAACCACTATGATAGGGAAAATTGTCATGATATGTGGCATAGCGCTTATCCAGGCATAACAATCCTTGATTTCACCGTAAGCTGGTACTTTCCTGGAACCAATTGCATAAATGGTTTCTCCTGTTTCACAGTACTATGTACATACCATTTAAACAACTTCCATTACATATAATGACATGATATTGTTAGTGGCTCCACTATCCACCAGACAATTGTGTAATGTAAAATCATGATTTTCCAACGATATCTAAAATGGTGGAACCTTTCCTCTTGGTCTTACTGGTATGCTATTTTGTTGTTGCTTTGTGTTCATAACAACTACTTCTATTCTTGGACCGGAAAAATTCACATAATCCAATTTTTTTATTTGTTGAGGTATTTTGACTACCTCCATGAATGAAAAAGTGATTCAAAACTTGTTTAATTCATCAAACACATTATAGGTCATTTGTAGTGGTCTCTTTGTCTTATTTGCAACTGGTTGTTGTTTTGCTGGCTTTGGAGCATTGGATTTTGCCTTTGTCTTTTTTAGTTGTTCTTTGGACTTGAATTTATTTTCTTGAGTTCTAGTTTGAATAACATTATATTACTAGGTATATTTATAATCTTCTTGCTCATCAAAAATATCAAAAGATGATGAAATTTCCTCCATCCAGACCAATTCCAAGATTTGATCTCAATCATTGATTAACTCTTGATTGAATGGCTCATTGTCTTGAACAAAATTTTCTTCTTTTGTAATTTCTTCTAGCACAACAACATTTTGATTTGGGACTCTGGGTGCTCTTGGTATGTGCTCTTCATTCCTTTGATTTTTATCGCTTCTATCTCTTTGATTCTGTGGTATAGTTCTCATATCTTGATGTGGAAGAATGAGATTCTCATTTCTCTTAAGTCGGGTTATTTGATTATGCATTTGTCTAATAGTCCGACTCATTTGAGGAATCTATATTGTTGATGGGAGTGATCAGGGGATCAAATTTTGCTCAATTTTCAAAGTGCTCGAAATGCGACAAAAACAGTGCCATTGCGTCCGTCTCGTCTTCTTGATTCTGACGGTATATTTACTTTCGCAAACGGAGTCCGTATGGAGGAGATATCGCGATCTGTCCGCCAAGCCAAACAGGCAAAAATTTGGGATGCTGACTGTACCTGTCCGTACAGTCCGTACAGACACGTGGTAGGGCCGTACCATCATGATGATGTGGCAGGTGGAAGACGTGGCACATTTTTATTGGTTGGTGGTTGTCCAATCGGATGATGACACGTGTCTGGTTGTGGCGAATAATATGAGGACATGTGGCCCAATCCATGGGCGCCACATGTCCCCTTCATTTTGTTCATTGGATATATAAAATTATGTGGGGAGTCTGTGGGGTTCGACCCCTAGACCTCCCCCAACTATAGC
>ML787596.1:163712-190699 GCA_009831015.1 Picea engelmannii | reverse complement strand
TATAAAACAATTGAATAAGTAGATACAAAATAACACAAATTTGAAAATTCAGCACACAACAATTCTCATAATGAGAAGAAATCAACAGATGATTTTATTGATATCTTTCTGAGTTACATCCAAGTTTCTCTTTACAAACCCCTATGAAGGTTTGGATCAAAATTAGACTTAGAAGTCTAAGATGTAATATGACTCATACACAAACAACTAATGTCTAAAATAAAGAAGACTAGAATTGAAAATTAAACTCGATCAATCCAAGCTACAAGTGCACCATAGTCTAGCGTTAATCATCGCTGAAACTAAATTTAGAACTTATAATTAATACTAAACAAACTTTCAAGATGAATGCATGACCTTTGGTGCATGTCAATAATCAATGCTTCCCAATCCTTTATTCACCACCTTTAGAACAACCATGCTATCAACAAGATAACTTAGCTCTAAAAAAACTCAGAAATGAATGAATGAATAGATATTCTCACTTGAGGTAAGAGAAAAGCTTATCAGAAGTATCTCTCCTTATTTTCTCATGTCCACTTTGTCTTTGCTCATTTCCTTTTATGTCTTCAAAACTATTTTAAGTGGCTCACCTACTTTTTGTTATAAATTTAAATAATTTTAGTTAGGAGATGACAACTTTATTTTATAATAAGGGTAAATAATAAATAATAATTAATATGTGGAGTCCCATAACCCTTCTAAGCCTTTATTTTCAACATTTCCCTTGTAACTCCAAAATTTAATCAAATATCATGCATATAACAACATCATAAAATATATCAAAAAACAACCAATATGAACATGCCATATCATCAAACACTTGTACCTGCTAAAAAATATTGTAATGGTGTGATATTAAAAGTTTTTCAAAATAATATCATGTGTATGTCGTCCCAAAAAATGCATCAAATGTCTAAGTGAAAATGCCACCATAATAACTTAAATAAATAAAAAATAGTATTGTTTGTTTGAAGTGTTGGTTGTGGAGCCTAATTATCTTCTTAATTCAGAGGTCTTGTTTTGGCTGTGTTTGGATCCCATTTCTTAATGGGGGTTGTGTGGGGGCTTGCCCCCCCACATATGTCGTCCGGGGGAGGGGAGACGAAAATATTTTGGATCCCCTCCCCACTGGTGGGGGTTCAGAGGCAGTGCCTCCAAAGAGAAAATTTTAGGAAAATTTTCTTGTAAAATATTGCAATTCTGTAGTCAATTTGAATCGTTCATCATTAGGTTGCAGATATGACGATAAAAGTTATGTTAGGTTTTTTTTCCTTAGAAGGAAACCCTATTTTATGTATGAGGGAATTGCATTGCAGCGATGTATGAGTGTGAATATTGTATTCTGAGAGAGGAGTCTGTGAGAGAAATAAGAGGAAGATACAACGGGTGTGTTGTAGGTTGTATCCCTTCATTTGCTGGATAATAATAAAGGAAGGTGTAACGTTCCCCCAGCCACCCGCAGGCCATGAGACACCACTCCAGAGCAACCACTCATGCTATGACACCAGTCGGTAACATTCCCAGCCTTAACAAGCCGAACCATGCTACTCTAGGGAACACTTTCATTCCCTTACTGCGGAACATACGGTAACATGTAGTCAACTGAGCTATACCACATAAATTTACTCTTTAAACTGCATGCAACTAAAACATATACATACAACACTCTTGTTGAAGCTTTACATATGAACATAAACAAACAATTACTTCTTGTAACATACAAATTTTCTACTGAAATAAAAATAACTATAGATATGCAGCATTTATAGGGAATTACCCAAAAACATATAGGCAATTATAATCACATATTTGATAAACCATAACATAGGCATGTAAATAACAAAGTGGCATATCATTTTATCATACAATTGGTACTTATCTTAGAAATATTGTCACCAACTGCGTACAAACCGTCCACGAACCTCCCAACCTTAGACTACACTGTTCATCACTCTCAACAGTGAGTCACCCTCGAGCTGGGACTGAACTCCACCCAGGGTAAAGGGTTCCTATCCAAGCTAAGGTTCATGGGAAACAGGAAAGACTCCGTCTCAGGTGCTCACTCAACTAACAACCTATAGCCTCTCATTCCCCACATGCCTATCCCACCCAAGGAAGTGTGCCCCTTCTCTGCTCAACAGTCCCTTGGCTGCCCCACTTCCCTTCCAAAGCTTCAACAACAGGTTGGACTGGAAGTCTCAGAGCATTGTAGCTGCAGTTTAGCACTTTCGGGAATCAATCCCCAACAATTCTCTTTCTCAGAGAATTGCTCACAGGCCTGACAACCTGCTTCTTCAATCCCGATCCAAGCTAACCAGGTACACCAACCGAAAAGGGGTTATGGGAACAGGCTCTGGAATGGTGAAATGGCTGTCTCAAGGATAACATAATGCATGAGTGAAAATGGTCATGGAATCATTGACTAGATAACTTAGTGTGGAAAAGAATAATTGTGAAACTCTTGTGGAAGTGATGGCGAGAATGATGGGTGAGCTGCTGGTAAGAATTTTTCCTGTGAAAAGTGATCAAATGAGATAAGTCCCCCACAATATGAATGCATGTCCCCAACTTGACACTTGTCATATCAGAAGTTACTTTGGTCCACTTGTCCCCAACTTTAGAACTTAGGATAAAATAATTATCCATACTTTATGTTTTAGGAAATATTAATATAATGTTCCCTTGACTTTTGGCCCTCCCTTTCCCTAACTGGTGAAGTTCCATCCCCCATCTCTTTTATCGTGGTCGGTCTGCGCGCAACAATGTATTTTATATTAATCACGAGTCATGTACAAAGTAGGCGCATTGACCTTTGACATCTAGGCATTCCGGCCCAATACCAAAACATAAGCATCCCAACTTATAATAACCGGCTCACCAGCCTATAACACATATCATATACATGAGGCTCGTTGTCCTCCATATTGTGCGCACCTTAGTTACTGCGCGCGGTACCCTGGAATGTGCATATTGCATCATTTTACGACGTAGTTCATGCGCGCACTATGCCACATGACGTGCATTACCAGTGAGGTCAAAACAACCCACCAGCTTAAGTACATTTATATTACATTTACAATTGGGTTCGACCGAGGGATATTACATAAGGATTGGCAATTTTTTTAGTGGACGTAGCCCATATTGGGTGAGCCACATATATCTATGTCTCTATTGTATTGTGTATATTCTGTGTTTTATTTATGCATCTATTTTATTTTATTGCTCTGCAATCCTCTTTTCTAACAATTGGTATCAAAGCGAAAGGTAACTCACAAGAAAAGAGAGTTCCTGGTTCGAGTGGGAGAAACAGAGGAAGATGAAAATTTTAGGGTCGAAAAATTTAATGAGAAAAACTACCAGTTATGGAAGATGAAAATGGAAGACTATCTATATCAAAAGGATATTTTCTTATAATTGGGCGGAAAAGCAAAGAAACCAATGAGTATGAAGGACAAAGAATATGAGGTTATTGACAGAAAGGAACTAGGAACGATATGACAGTGTCTGGCAACGTTTGTGGCTTTCATCATTTCAAAAGAAAAGACAATGGAGGATCTGATGAAGGCATTGGGTAAACTATATGAAAAACCCTCGGCCTCCAACAAGGTATTTCTAATGAAACAATTTTTTAATATGAAGATGTCAGAAGGTGGGTTTGTTTTCGATCATTTGAATGAATTTAATATGGTTACTTATTAGCTGAGTTATGTAGGAGTGAACTTTGATGATTTAGGGCACTTCTAATCTTGTGCTCATTACCAAAAAGCTGGAACAACTTGGTCATGGATGTAAGTAACTTTGTCTCTGGTTCAAAGACTCTAAAATTTGATGATGTTTTCAGTGTTATCCTTAGTGAGGAAATGCGACGAAAAAGCATAGGTGAGACATCAGGTAATGCATTGACCGTGGAGAACAGGGGAAGACAAAGGGAAAGAGGAAAGTGTTGGAGAAAATTCTATTTTTGGCACACTAGTTCAATGGTAGTTAACTCACTAGTTCTATTTTAGACTTTCTAATCTTAGACCATCACTATTATGCATGCATTCCTAATTATATGATGTCATTGCCTATATGAGTGAAGATCACTCACTCATTGATAAGATAATAATATACATTGATTCTCATTCTTTATTGTGTATCTCTCTTCCTTTTCTTGATAAGCTTTGTTTGTGCATGCTTTAGCTAGACCTCATGTACAGGTTTCCATGAAACACTGGCATGGTATCAGAGCTATGCTGCTTGGAGCAAGCCAGGCAAGCCAAAGAATAAGGAAAATCGGGGTTTCGACGAGCTAAATTCATGGTCGTACCTTTCAACAGTGATTGCTACCAAAATATTAAGTTTTTGAGGAAACAACCCGCTTGAGAAGTAAATTGACCCATTATGCAAGTGGGTTTTCAACCATTTGACAAGATTCCTCACCATTTGCTCAGAAAGTAAGACGAAAGATGGCATCCTGAAACTGATACGAATCCGTGGTCATACCTTTCTACAGTGATTCCTCCCAAAATATTACGTTTTTGAGGAAACAACTTACTTGAGAAGTAAATCGACCCATTCTGCAAGTGGGTTTTCAATCATTTGGCGAGATTCCTCACCATTTGCTCAGAAAGTAATTTGGAAGACGGTCTCCTGAAACTGATACGAATTTTCACTTAAAGTGCCCTTTCTGTCGTGATTTCTTAATTTTTCACTTGCAGATTAAGAGTAAATTTTTAGGGGTTCTTAGAAATAGTGAGAGCGATGGATAGGAAAACTATTATATAGTCAAGCTTGGTGGTAATCCTCACACCATACAATTATTTTGATTGGAAGCCCAAGGCATAATTCCAACTCAGAAGAAAAGGACTGTATAATTTGACGACGGTGACAGAAACAGAATGTACATCAGCGATTGAGAAGATGAGATGGGTGAACCATAAGGATGAGGCCACATGAATACTTCTTGAGTTAATCTTGACTGATCTACGATTTCATGTTGTCACATGCAAGACTCCAAATGAGATCTGGACCACCTTGGAAGGACTCTTTGGAAAGTAGGATGAGATGCGAGGTCATATGCTTGAGGTAGAGTTGAATACCTTAGACCCTAAAAGTTTTGATAATATACAATATTTTTTACTAAATTTAAATCTTTGCTATTGATCTTGGGTGAATGTGGTATTGATAAGTCTACACAAGAGAAAGAACTTATTCTAACAATCTTGGCCAAGCTAGGACCAAAATACGCTATATATGTCTCCAATTTCCATTCTGGCAGATGTCTTTTTGGAAGAAATTGGAAAATGCCTACGTTGGCTCAGTTCATTTAGTCTCTTACACAAGAGTAGACAAAAATCATACAGATGGGCCTCATGAAAGGTCCCAAAGCACATGCACTCACCATGCATGATGGAAAAGGGTCATCCAAATGGAACGTGAAGGAGGGATATTCCAAACCCTTTAATGATTCTTCAGGTTCCAAAGACTCTTCAGATTCCAAGAAGAAGAAGAAGGGAAAGCAGTGCACTTACTGCAATAAACCGAATCATGAAGAATCCACATGCATGAATAAACAAATCGATTTTATGGCACATGCACTTTAGTAGAACAACCTTGGAAACTTCACTCCAGAGGGAGTCAAGAAGCAGAAGGAAGAAGATCTCGATCCTAAGAAAGGTAATCATCATGCTCTGATTGCAATTAATTCCTCATCTGATTCATGGATTATAGATTCTAGTGCAGCCCATCATATGGCAGCGAAAGACGAATTTTTCTCTTCTTTGAGTCCATGCTCAAGACCCCCTATTCTCATGGGGATGATACTCCAGTAGCAGTAGCAGGAGAAGGGAGAGTGGAACTCCACAATGACAGTTTTGAGAATGTTCTACATGTTCCAAAGCTTTCTATGAATTTGCTCTCAGTTTATCAGATCACTCAGAAAGGTAAAAAGGTTGAATTTACATCAGATTTAGTTTCAATAATTGACATGCATGACAATTCCATTATTGCAATTGGTGAGGTGGATCACAAGTCAAGGTTGTATAAATTCATTAAGTTTTCTGACGATGGCTGCTCTATTATACTTACACCTAAGGATAGTACTTTTCATACACCTCCAATGAAACATGCATATACTCTTGTTCTTCCATCAGTTTCAGACATCAGAGATGATTCCATACACAGAGATTTTGTACATGGAAATAAGCAGGTAGTACAGCCAGATAAGAAGCAATAATCGAAGCTTCAACAGATGCCCAAGAAGGCACATACCACACTTCAGGCAACAGACAACCTTGTAGGAAATCCATTGGATTTGAGGATGACTCGATCTCAGCACGATGAGCCTTCTCATGTACTTTCAGCTTCAGAACTTGTGATGCCCATGCATTGTTATATGGTTCAATCTACTGATCCACATAACTATAATAGGGTTGTGGGAAATCCATTATAGCAAACATCCATGCAGAAGGAGTATGACTCACTCCTATAGAACCAGACTTGGCATCTGGTTCCACTTCCACCAGAAAGGAATTTTCAGGTGTAGATGGGTCCATAGGATCAAGAGGTACCAGGCTAGACAGGTTTCCGAAGAACTTCATTATATCCATAAATATTTCTACATCTTCACGAATACTTTCAATGAGCATAAGTTTCAAACTTTGCAGGATCGTCTTGCAGTGAAGAGCATAGTTGCCAAACAACTTCCATTTTCTTCTTTTGATACATTATCTTTTGAGGGGGTGTTTTGTTCCCACATGGTTTTCCCTCTGTTCTCGTTTTTATTTAGTGTTCATTAGTTGCATTGTACATGAGTACCTAAAATGGCCTAGTAGTCAGGACTCATTTTTTACTCCATAGTGATGTTCAGGGGGGGTGTTGAAGAAATTTGTATTTTCGGCACACTAGTTCAGTGGGAGTAACACTAGTTCAATGGGAGTTAACTGACTAGTTCTATTTTAGACTTTCTAATATTAGACCATCACTATTATGCATGCATTCCTAATTATAGGATGTCATTGCCTATATGAGTGAAGATCACTCACTCATTGATAAGATAATAATATACATTGATTCTCATTCTTCTTTGTGTATCTCTCTTCCTTTTCTTGATAAGATTTGTTTGTGCATGCTTTAGCTAGATCTCCTGTGCATGATTCCATGAAACACTGACAGAGAGATCCTGGGGAACCAAGGGAAGTCAAGGAAGGGAAAATCTAAATCGAAACTAGCAAATATAGAGTGCTGGAATTGTGGGAAGAAAGGACATATGAAGAAAGACTGCATATCTCCAAAGAAAAAAGGAGATGGACAACATGGGAAAAAGCAGGAAGAAAATGTAGCAGGTTATGTGTTACAAGATACTTTGATTATTTATTTAGATAATATTATTGATTATTGGGTATTAGATTGAGGGGATTCATTTCTTGCCACACTCCATAGGAAATATTTTCAAGATTACGTTCAAGGTGATTTTGGATAGGTTTATTTAGGTGATGATGAACCATGTAAAATTGTTGGAATGGGTAAGGTACAAATAAAGTTAAAGAATGGAAACCAATGGTTTCTGAAAGAGTTGAGACATGTTCCATATTTGAGAAGAAATCTAATTTCAATAGGGCTATTGGGAAGTGAAGGATGTATATCTACATTTACAGAAAAGGTGTGGAAGGTCACTAAAGGATAACTGGTAATAACAAAAGGAGAGAAAGTAGGTACATTGTATTTATGTATTGGTAATGTTGACTCTTCTATCTCTTTAGATTCTATAGGAATGGATACAAAATTTTGGCATCATAGGCTTGGACACATGATTGAGAAGGGGATGCAAATACTCCACAAAAGGAATTTTTTGCCATATGTTAAACAATTTGATTTATATTTTTGTGAGCACTATGTTTATGGAAAACAAAAGAGAGTCAAATTTCTCAAAGTCGGGAAGGAAAAGAAGAGTAAAAATTTAGAGCTTGTGCATACAAATGTATGGGGACTAGCTCATGTATCATCTCTTAGTGGCTCTCATTATTATCTTACTTTTATTGATGATGCAACTAGAAAAACTTGGGTTTATTTCATTAGACAAAAATCTGATGTTTTTGACACTTTTAAGAAATGGAAACCTTTGGTTGAGAATGTTGGAGTTACTTCACACACACCTAGGATTTTTTTTTCCTAAGGTTTTTTCTTGTTTATTAGTCATAATTAGTCATTATCCAGTCTCCTATATTTTAGGAGAAAATATTCCACCTGGAGAATATTCTCTTTCAGTTGATACTTTAGTTTGACTAATTGAGTTGAGTTTAGATGCTGCATTGGTTTTGTCACCATGCAACATTGGGATTGTCACCATGCTAATTTGACCTTGACTTGGTATCATCACCAGAATGGTGCATTACCCTTGATTCCCTGAGTTAACTCCTCACTACTCTCTGTTCAGTTAGTTAATTGAAGTCTAGTTGACTAGTTAACTCAACTAGGTGGTAGTTCACTCCTATAACTTCTTGAGAGACTAGACTAGGTGGCAGTTCACTCCCATAACTATTGGTGTGTGTCCAGATCAATCTATACCACCACTATGGCACATTGGTTCTCCTCCAGTGTGCACTCATTGAGTTATATAGAGTATATCATGTGTAAATTATTCATTATTCACAACGGTTAATGAT
This sequence comes from Picea engelmannii, assembly GCA_009831015.1. Classification (NCBI taxonomy): domain Eukaryota; kingdom Viridiplantae; phylum Streptophyta; class Pinopsida; order Pinales; family Pinaceae; genus Picea; species Picea engelmannii. The sequence continues at coordinate 182,051 of ML787596.1, read as the reverse complement.
AATTCTTCTATTCTTTCTCTCCTTCTTCTTCTTTCTCCAATTCTCTTTGCAAATGTGTGTATTATTGTTTAGCTAGATATATTTTGTGCAGGTTCAACACATTTACATGGTATCAGAGTCAACTGACTGCTAAGAAAAAGCTAATCCAAATTTTTTTGCAGGTACAAAAGATTGAAGACAATGAAAAGATGGATTTCCAAAAAGAATTCATTCTTACACCTTAAAAATATTTTGCATGGAAGGAGAAAATATCCATACATCTCTGAACCAGAGGATTGTACAATTTAACCTTGAATAAGGATATAGAACCAACATCATCCATAGAAAAATCCAAGTATTTAAATCGCATGGATGAGGCACTTAGAACAATTTGCAGTCTTATTTCTCCCGATCTCCTTTTTCATATATCTTCCTATAAGACTCCCAATGAAGCCTGGACCACCTTGGAAGAGATATTTGGAAAACAAGATGATATGAGGGACACATGCTGGAGGTGGATCTACTCACATTGGATCCAAAAAGATTCAATAATATCCAATATTTCTTTACAAAATTCAAGGATTTACTGTCACAACTCAAAGCTTGCGGGGTTGATAAATTGAAGGACGATAAACAAATGGTTCTCACCATTCTCTCTAATCTTGGTCCTGAATTATCTTTATTCGTATCCACATTCCATACTATCAGATTCACCTCTGGATCCACCTCGAAGATGCCTTCTCTTGAGGACTTTATCGAATCCCTGACACAAAAGAAAACCAAGCTCATCAACATGGGCACAATCAAAGGCCCAAGGATGCATGCACTCACTATGCACGATGACATCCACAAATATCAGAAATCTGAAGATAAAGATAAACAAAAATCTCATGCACATCCGAAGAAGGAAGGGTACACAAAACCCTTCATCGATGCCTCTGGATCCAAAGGGGAAAAGGGAAGAAAAGGGGAGAAATGCACGTACTGTCACAAAGGATTCCATTTAGAATCCGCATGCATGCAAAAAAAATAGATATGATATCTCAAATAATTCAACAAAACAAACTTGGAGATTGCATCCCCGAGGGTGCAGAGAAGAAGAAGCCAGAAGATCTGAATTCTAAGAAAGACAATTCTAGCCATGCCTTGATTGCCATCAACTCCTCTCCCGATGCTTGGATCGTTGATTCAGGACCATCACATCACATGGCTGCCTAAAAAGTAGTATATTCTTCTTTGGATGCATGCAAAGGTCCTTCCATTCTGATGGGGGACAACTCTTCTGTCGAAGTCGCTGTCAAAGGAAGGAGTGAACTCACCAACAGAAGCTTCGAGAATGTGCTGCACGTTCCCAAACTTTCTGTGAACCTTCTCTCCATGTATCAGATGGAGAATTCTGGCACTGGAAATAAATTCATATTCACACAAAATTCCGTGGACATATATGACATGCAAACCAACTCTAGGGTTGCTACCGGTGAGGTAAATCATCAGTCTGGATTGTATACTTTTTTTGAATTCATTGAACCTGATTATGCTTTAATGCTTACTCATGCTGATGAAAGTAGTAGGATATAGCACAAAAGGTTTGGACATTTGAATTTCAGATACATGCAACAAATTATCAAGCAAAGATTGTTTGATGGTCTACCAGACATCCATTTATCCAAGGGAGTGTGTGAGGGATGTGTTCTTGGGAAACACCCTCAAGATAAATTCTACAAGAGAAAGTATCAGAGAGCCTCCACACCTTTAGTTCTGATCCATAGTGACTTAATGCATCATTTTCCACATCCATCGATCAACAAAGTGAGGTTTGTTCTTATTTTTGTTGATGATTTCTCACGTTTTACATGGATCTACTTTTTGAGGCAAAAATCTGAGGTCTTTCAACACCTCAAAGATTTCAAAGCCTTGGTTGAGACATAGTCCGGAAAGAAGATCAAAGTTCTAAAAAATGATAACGAGGGAGAGTATGTAAATCATGAGATCCATAATCTTTTCCATGAGGCAGGGATTCAGTTGCAGAAAACAGTTCCCTATACTTTGCAGCAAAACAGAGTTGCTGAGCGGAAAAACTGATATCTAAAGAAGATGGCATATTGCAAGTTGCATGCAAAGTCTATACTACATAGACAATGAGCCGAGGCACTTAACTATGCAACATACATCCAAAACAGATCTCCTTATAGATATGTCAAGGATAAGACCCCTTGCGAGGCTCTGAGCAACCTCAAACCAGAAGTGACCTAGTTTCACATTTTTGGTTCACGTGCATGGGCCCAGATTCCCTCTGAAAAGAGGAAGGCACTTGATCTAGAGAGAACTGAGTGAATTTTTGTTGGATACCCTGACAGTGTGAAGGGATATAGGCTTATTGATCTTTCCTCGGATTGACTCATCATTGAGCGAAGTGTCCAATTCAAGGAAAGTGTATCACATGCACCTCAACAACCGCATGCAGACACCTTCATTCTTCCACTTGTTCGAGATGATGGGCATGCACATACCGACTCTTCTTTAGATGAGAGTTCTGATTCAGAGGACTCAGATGATTTAGATTAAGAGTCAGTACATTCAGATGCAGTTGCAGAGCCAGAGAAAAGGCCCAAGTGGGCACACACCACTCTTCAGGATGCAGGGGATCTCATTGGTGATCCAGCCGACACTAGAAGGACTTGATATGATTTCGAGGAGCCTCCTGTTGCACTCATTGCCACTGAACCATTTCCCTCTAGGCATCTTTTCTTGGTTCAGTATTCAGATCCATAGTCTTATGGTGAGGATGCTGGAAAGCCCTTTTGGGAATCCGCCATGCAGGAGGAGTACAAATCCCTCCTCGAGAACCAGACTTGGGATCTGGTTCCCCTTCCTTGTGGGAGGAAACTTGTTAGATGTAGATGGGTCTACAGGACCAAGAGCACAGAACATGGACATATTAGCTAATACAAAGCTAGGCTTGTTTCCAAAGGCTTTCAACAGGTTCATGGTATTGACTATGATGAGACCTTCGCTCCAATAGAGAATATGGATTCCATACGATTGGCACTTTCCATTGCGGCAACCAAGGGATGTGAAGTCCATCAGATGGACGTGAAGAATGCATTTCTTCATGGTGATCTCTCTGGGGAGATTTACATGGAGTAGCCCCAGGGATGTATGCAGGACTCATCCTTGGTCTGTCCATAGAAGAAGTCCCTTTATGGCCTCAAGCAGGCTCCGAGGGAATGTTATGCCAAGATGGATTCCTACCTACTATCACAAAACTTTGTACATTGTAAATCAGACCCAAATGTCTACATGCTCAGGATGACTGATTCACTTCTACTTTTAGTTCTGTATGTTGATGATTTGTTGATCACCGGTTGCTCGACTTTAGTGATTGCTGCAATCAAGAGGATTCTACATGACAGGTTTTTGATGACGGAAATGGGTCCGCTACACTTCTTCCTTGGACTCAAGATCAGTCAGGATGCATCAGGCATCAAAATATCTCAGGCCAAGTATGCACGAGATCTCCTTGAGAGTTTTCACATGACAGACTGCAAGTCTGCTTTGACTCCTTTCCTATCAGGAGTCAAACTTGAGGATGGCAGGGAGACTCCACTGGTTGACAACATAATCTATAGACAACTAGTGGGGAGCTTGTTGTATCTCACACACTCCAGACTAGACCTCTCATATGCAGTTGGCAAAGTTTTTAGGTTCATGCAAAGCGTATCCTTTGATACATACAGGGCACCATCACCTTTGGGATTCATTATGCAACAGACTCTACATTAGATCTCATTGGGTTTATTGATTCTTTCTAGTCTGATGATAGTACTGATCTCAAGTCCACATCTGGTTACTCACTCAGTCTTGGTTCTGGGCCTATTTGTTGGTCGAGCAAGAAGAAAGCTACCATTACTCTATCTTCAGCCGAGGCAGAGTACAAAGGGGTAGTTAACGTAACCATTCAGGCTATGTGGCTACAATATTTTCTCACTGAGTTGGTCATTCAGTTTCATCGGCCGATCGTCATCTGGTGTGACAACCAGAGCACTATGAAGTTCTACAGAGATCTAGTTCAAAGGCAGTGGATGAAGCACATCGAGATCCACATGCACTACATATGGGACTTAGTACACGAGGATATCATCGACCTACAGTTTTTTCCTTCAGCATAACAGACGACAAACATCTTCACCAAGACCTTCATTGAGCATAAGTTCCATTCTCTGCGAAGACATCTTGAAGTGAAGGACACAGTTGCCAAGCAACTATAGTTCTTTTTTTCACATACATTGTACCTTGATGGGGGGTTTTTCCCATGAGGTTTTCCATCTTTCCTCACTTTATTTCAGTGTATCTTTTGTATTTGGGTGCCTAACATGGTCTCGTTGCCGGGACCCATTCTTTATTTTCACCATAGTGATGTTCAGGGGGGGTGTTGGAGTTACTTCACACACACCTAGGATTTCTTTTTCCTAAGATTTTTCCTTGTTTATTAGTCATAATTAGTCATTATCCAGTCTACTATATTTTAAGGGAGAATATTCCACTTGGAGAATATTCTCTTTCAGTTGACACTTCAGTTTGACTAGTTGAGTTGAGTTTAGATGCTGCATTGGTTTTGTCACCATGCAACATTGGGATCATCAACATGATAATTCAACCTTGCCTTGGTATCATCACCAGATTGGCGCATTACCCTTGATTCCCTTAGTTAACTCCTCACTACTCTCTGTTCAATTAGTTAACTGAAGACTAGTTGACTAGTTAACTCAACTAGGTGGCAGTTCACTCCCGTAACTGCCTGAGAGACTAGACTAGGTGGCAATTCACTCCTGTAACTGCTGGTGTGTGTCCAGATCACTCTAGACAACCACTATGTCACATTAGTTCTCCTCCAGTGCGTACTCATTGAGTTATACATAGTATATCATGTGTAAATTATTCATTATTCACAACGGTTAATGAAAATTATTCTATTCTTTCTCTCCTTCTTCTTATTTCTTCAATTCTCTCTGCAAATGTATGTATTATTGTTTATCTAGATCTATTCTATGCAGGTTCAACACATTTACAGAGAATGAGATAGGAAAAAGGTCGAAGTGTCTCAGATCAAATATGGAGGTGAATATTGCAACAAGGAGTTTGACAATTACTGTTCATACCATGGAATTCGTAGAGAGAAGACAATTCTAGGAACACCACAAGAAAATGGTGTGTCAGAAAGGATGAACACGACAATCATGGAATGTGCAAGGAGTGTGATATTGCATGCAGGGTTTCCCTTACAATTTTGGGCAGATATCATAGATACTATTGTTTACTTAATAAATAGAGGGTCTTCAAGCTCCTTGAATGGTGGTATTCCAGAGGAGGCAAGGATAGGTAAAAAGGTAAAATACTCATTTTTGAAGACTTTTGGTTGTGAAGCATTTGTCCATATTGATAAAAAAAATAGAACAAAGCGTGAGGAAAAATCCAAGAAGTGTACCTTTATTGGATACAATGTTAATGATTTTTATTATCGCTTATGGGATTATGAAAATCACAAAATCATTAGGAGTCGAGATGTGGTATTCAATCAAAAGGTCATGTACAAAGATCTGTTGCAGGGAAATAAATAGGAAAAGGAAAACACTGAATACATAGTGCTTGATGGAATCAAAGAAAATGAAATTCCAAAGGTACCAAAAATTCAAAATGTATAATGACAGGAGTAACAAGTACCTCAAACTCTTGCAAGCATTGTTAGAAGATCTACCAGGTTAAGTAGACCCCTTGAACAATACTCTCCTTCATTGTATTATTTATTGCTGACTAATTCTGGTGAACCAGAAAGTTATGAAGAGGCAATGCAGGTAGATACTAAAAAGAAGTGGGAGCAAGGCATGAAATAGGAAATGGACTATGTGGTAAATAACCAGACTTGGGACTTGGTTCAGTTGCCTACAAGAAAAAGATCATTGCATAATAAATGGGTTTATAGGTTGAAGGAAGAAGTTGGAGGAAAAAAGCGATACAAAGCTAGACTTGTTGTAAAGGGGTTTTCCCAGAAGAAATATATAGATTTTGATGAAATATTTTATCTTGTTGTTAAAATGAATTCAATTAGGACTATTTTAAGTCTTGTGGAAGTAGAATATTTGCATCTTGAATAGTTAGATGTAAAGACAACTTTACTCCATGGGGATTTGGAGGAAGAGATTTATATGCAACAACCACATAGGTATGAGGTCAAAGGGAAGGAGAATTTGGTATGCAAGTTGAAGAAGAGTTTGTATGGTCTAAAGGAAGCTCCAAGGTAGTGGCATTTTAAATTCGACAAGTTTATGAAAAAACAAGGTTATAGTAGATGTCATTCTGATCACTGTGTTTATTTTAAGAGGCTAGAAAATGGAAGCTATATTATCTTGCTATTGTATGTAGATGACATACTTGTTGCAAGGTATAACATGTAGGATATAAATGTACTAAAAAATAAATTATCAAATTCATTTGCGATTAAGGATTTGGGTGCTGCAAATAAAATCCTTGGTACGAGAATAACAAGAGACAAAAAAATCTCAAATTGATATTGTCTCAGGGTGAGTACATAGATAAGGTGTTGGAGAGGTTTAGAATGCAAAATGCAAAACCAATTAGTGCAACTTTGTCCAACCATTTCAAATTAACCAAGGAAATGTGTCCCAAGACACAGGAGAAAATAAAATACATGTTGAGGGTCCCTTATTCATCAACATTTGACAACTTGATGTATGGAATGGTGTGCACAAGACCATATATTGCACATGCAGTGGGAGTTGTGAGCAAGTATATGAAAAATCCATGTAAATAAAATTGGGAGGAAGTAAAGTGGATTCTCAGGTATTTGAGAGATACTACTACCCATGCATTATGTTTTCAAGGTTCAAGCACTGTTCTACATGGATATGTTGATTCAGATATGGAAGGTGATAAAGATAGTAGGAGGAGAACCGCATGGTATGTTTTTATTATAGGTGGAACAATAGTAAGTTGGATTTCAAAACTGCAAAAGGTTGTTGCACTTTCAACAATAGAAACATAGTATGTTGTTGCTATAGAGGCGAGTAAATAGATGCTTTGGTTACAGAGGTTTATGGAGGAGTTGAGAAAGCAGTAGGAGAATAACATGTTGTAATGTGACAACCAAAGTGCCATTCATCTTGCAAAGAACTCAACCTTCCATTCTAAGACTAAACATATACAACTCAGGTACCATTTCATACGATCCATTTTGGAAGATGGACAATTGAAGTTGGAAAAGATACATACTAGACAAAATCACACAGACATGTTAAAAAAGGTAGTAACTAGGGAGAAACTGAGTTCCTACTTAGTTTTAGTTGGACTTCAAGCACAAAGGTGAAGATGAGAAACTTTCCAGGTCCAAGGTGGATCATAGTCCAACAACAATGGAGTTGGTGTGATCAATCTCCAAGTGGGAGATTTTTGGTTGTGGAGCCTAATTATCTTCTTGAATCAAAGGTATTGTTTTAGCTGTGTTTGGATCCCATTTCCTGACGGGGGGGTGTGGGTGGGGGGGGTGGTGTTTTCCCCCCAAAATATGTCACCAGGGGGTGACGATAATATTTTGGGGACCCCCCCTGGCGGGGGTTCGAGGGTATCACCCCCAAAGATAATTTTTGGGGAAAATTGCCTTGTAAAATATTGTAATTTTGTAGTCAATCTGAATCGTTCATCATTAGGTTGTAGATCTGACGGTAGAATTTATGTTAGGGTTTTTTTCCCTAGAAGGCAACCATATTTTATGTATGAGGGAATTGTATTGTGGCGATGTATGATTGTTAATATTGTATTATGAGAGATGAGACCATCGGAGAAAGAAGAGGAAGTTAGAGTGGGGGTGCTGTAGGTTGTATCCCTCCATTTTCTAGATAAAAATAAATGAAGGACTCACAATTTATCTGGTGGACATATCCCATATTGGGTGAACCACGTATATCTATGTCTCTATTGTATTGTGTATCTTCTGTGTTTTATTTTCACATATGTTTTATTTTATTGCTATGCGATCCTCTTTTCTAACATGAAGTAACCTCCCTTTGTCTACTTCCCTTTGAAAGAGCAACCATGTGCTTAAGTAAGTTTGGATCACCAGACTTATTTTCGTCCACTTTTGATTTTTCAGGGTGCATGTCATTGAAATGGTTTTTCTTTCATTAGTTTCATCATGGACTGGGGGTTATTTTGACTGTACTAATGATGTCTTAGATGACTTATAGCTTGGGGAATTTACAGGTTGTTTTCCTTTATCTAATTGAGGTTCAAGTGGTAGTGCTTTGTAATGCATGTGAAATTGGACAAAGTGAGCCATAGAGGTAGCATAAGCAACATGAGACATAGAGTGCATAGGAGGGGGTGGTGGTAATGGAACATCAGACCAATGGACAATATCAGAAGGAGGGTTTGCATGAATATTCTCCCAACCATCATTAGCTGGTTGCATAGGAGGTGGCTTAGGAAAATCAACAATAGTTAGGTGAGGTTACATAGGTGGAGAAAGAGGAGATTGAGGTGGAGGCAAGGCAAGATGTCCAGCAAGGTTCAAATAGTTGGTTTGCACCAAATGATTGAACTTTTTAGAGTTGGCATCAAAGTTTATTGAGAATATCATCCTTTAATTTCTTCCTCGTTGCCCGAAAACATTAGGCATTCTTCCTCTCTGACCCTTGTTTCCTCTGTTTCCACTACGATTACTGCCGCAGTCGAAGAAACTCATCTATAAGTCATCATTATAATATTAATACAAAATACTCAAAGCAAGACACACACTCAACATGATAAAAAACAATTACAATTTGTTAAACATGATTTAGCTACGACTCTGAGTTGCACAATCATTAAGCATAAAAGGGAGAGATGAATGGATAAATGAAAAACAATGGAAGAAAATCCAATGTTGTACTTCATATCAAACATATCAACGCTTATATCCATATCAAGAGGCCAAGGTCCATACCTTTGTGTATGGTATACTACACATACCAATAAAATCATATACCATCAAACAACTATATAATATATAGCTTGTGAAACATCTCCTTGATATATTTTTTATTTGAATCATTGTCACTTTCACATATAAGAATATGAACCCCCAAGACAAAGCATATATGTAACAAACTTTTAAAAGTTTATGATTTTCAATAACATATTATGCTTTGAATGTCATAACATAATAAATTACTTTCCATTTCAACATGGAATGAACCGTTTGCAAATTCATTCGATGGATGCCATATTAATGATGCCATAACACTGAAAAATAAATAGAGTTACCATGATCTGATGCCTTTTCACAATGTCATATGCAAACAAGTATTTTGCCTCTCTCAATCATCATAAGAGTTCTGGATCCATATACCATTATTTGAGGTAAAAACTAAAATAATACCGCAACTGATATGATGAAATGTAAACATGTTACGAGAAATGTTATCTTTGAAAATAATCACTTATGTGTTTTCTTCTAGGGGACCCCACCTATTATTATTATATTATAAATATATAGACAGACCTTGCAATAATTTGTAGGATTTTAACAGTAGGTGATAAAATTTTGAGTCAACATCTAGTTTTTTCCAAGTGTCTTGAGAAACTTCAGGAACATTTCTCACATTAGGGCGTTGCTCTTGAACCCCCCCCCGCCCCCCCCCAACTCCTCATCCTTTAGTATTTCATGAGGTAGATGGTCCCTAGGATGACAATGCTAAACTTGTCATCTGTCTTTGTACTTTTCAAAGGATAATCTCAGGATCAACATTAGTCTCAAGCATATATTCTTCCATTTATGTTGCCTTTTGTATTACTTCATTCAAGTTATTTATTTGTGCAACACTTATTGCATAGTTGACATTTGATGGCATCACATTCTTACTACATCCAAATATAACAAGGGCATTTGGATGCTACTCGTATAGAATTTGATTCAATGCCTTGAAAAATTGTAAATTAAAATCTCTGATTATTTCACCCTTTTGAAGATGAATTTGAGTGAATTGGATGAGTAAGGCATGGTATGCAACCGACTGTGCATATCTGGTCATGAACATATCTTCCATATCATCAAATGATCCAATTGACTGAGATGGAAGAGAATGGTACCAATCGTAGGTTGGGCCTATCAAAATTTGAAGGAAAACTCTGACCATTACATCATCATGTTCGATCAAGTGAATGCCACATATACTAAGGAACCGATCCATATGCGTTTTTGGATCCATAATCCCATCACCTAAAAAACAAGTAAAATCCATTGAGGAAGAGTAGGAAAATGATGTTGCCCTTCTTGTAAATTGAGTGGACTAGATCTGGCTCTCCTTCTTGGATTTATTTGTCTATCATTTATTTCTCTTTCATCATCATGAATTTCATTTCTTTGTTCTTCTCGATCACCCATGATGGCTACGTTCATAAATTCAGATATTGAATCTTGGGTTTCTTGAAAAATCTCAAGTTTCTTGATTTTACTTCTTATTAGGGGACCTTTATATGATTCCATATTTTAAGAATTTACTGTTGTCTTCTTTGTCTCAAGGCTATAACTATTTATTCTTCTCAAGCAAGAGATTCCCGTGTTCTTTCTAGTTCTTGATGGCTCCTTCTTGATGTGATGGCTAGGTCATACAACTGATGCACAGTACTTCCTTGATCTCTAAGTCCAACTTGTATTTGAGATTGGTTGGGATTTGGTTGAGTCATTTGAATTTGTGGTCTACAAAACCAACCTTTTGTCTATTCCCCAATATGGTTGCCAAAAATGTTGATCTAAAATACTGTTTCAAGGTCTTTAAGATAACATCTAAAGGATAAATTCCCCCTGTGTTTTTAAAGAGGTGGTACTCCTCTATGTTTAAATATAATACAAGAATATAAAAAATGCCTGAGAAAGGATCAAGTTTATACTTGAAACAAATATTCACATACAAAGGATACCTGAAAAAGGACCAGACATCTCCTAGAAAGTAAATATTCACACTATAATATAAGATTATAAACCAAGAGAATAGATAGTTTCACATAGTGACATTTCCATCATAGTATAAAGCAAAGTAGGACACATTATTTAGCAAAAGGAAAGAAGATAAGGACGACACATGGAAGATAAATTTAAATGAACGTTTAATTAAGATCCAAAAAGATTTTGATAGACACACATATTTGAAATCTCATGCTTAAAATTGAAATTATGAGAAATCACTAACATAATGTCTTGAATAGTTCTCTTGGAACCTAAAAAAAAGTCTTTTTAAAAGTAATAGTTTCTGCAAATTTCATAAAAAGTAAATGGCATTTTTCCTTCAAAGATGACTAGGATTGGGCTCCCACGAACCATAAAATTAAAGATAGGCCTGGAATATAGAAAGGAGACACAAACAGGGGTCGACCTTTGGTTTTCACAAATCCAGAAACAAGAAAGGCATAATGACTACTAACTGAGAAGGAAAAAAGATTTGAAAGAAAAATAAAATGACTACTTGACTTACTATGATGGAATATCAGAAGAGGCTATCTACATGTTGATCTGTCTTTTATAGGTTGTTGGGCTAGAGGTGGCATATCAATATTACGAGTTTCTTGTTGACCTGTTTCGGTTATTTTAACCAAGGCTTTTCTTAACCAGTGTTCAATATACTCCCACATAAGAGTGTCAATATTTTGTTTTGACAATTAAAAGCCTTTAAATTTATGACTTTTTTTACTCTATACCTCTCCTTTTTCCAATCAACATTTTAAAATAGTTTAAAGAATTTACCAGAAATTATAGGAAACATTTAGATCTGGTAATTCATCATTCGTCGAGATATGTGCAGGACGAGATAGAAGAAATGAACACCTGGGTTTTGTTCCTTGCTTTCATGCCATGGTTCGTGTCTTCTTGGATGCACGAAAATAAGCCAGAAACGTGCCAATCAATGCACGGTCAACTTGGGTACTAGGAAACAATTTTTACATCAAAAATATCAACAACCCGATTTTTCTCATAGAATCATGGGATCCTCATTAAATCAAGGTCGAATCAATGTTCCTAGGCTCTGATCAATTATGATATTACTCTAGGAGAGTACTCTTAGGCTAGTTGTTACATCTCATATAGTATAAATAAGCTAGACTTTAAAGATTTTAGAGGGATTCAAATTGTAGAGAACTCTTTGAAAGCTCAGTTTATAACTAGTTTGATGATTAATATGAAGATTTGATTTCCTTCAGCTAGTGTTCTTTCTCTTCTTTGCATGAACTAGGCCTGGAGGCCCCCCTTGCTTTGGTACATGTCACTGTGTATATTGCTGTGCATAGGCTTTGTTTTCTACATCTTCTTTCTATAGGTAACTTGCTTTGATCTCTTGTTTATATAACAACATTTTAATCTTGGATTCAAATTGCAGATTTGATTTTAGTTTCCATTTGAAATTTGTAGTTTATTTAAGAATTAGATAATTGAAAAGTTATATTTTATTTCGATTCATTTCATAAAACATTCTTTCAAAACCTTTAACTTCACTAGTTGATAGAGCAATGTTGCAAAGAGCTCATAACTAGTGGCATGTTTCACTTTGTAGCCTGATTTTCTACCAGTGGAACTATGGCAACCTAAGGTTGAAAGAATTAGATTTAATTCAAGTCTTTTTATTCTACATGTGTGTTAAAACATTCCTTCAAAATATTTGACTTCACTAGTTGACAAAGGATTGTTGCAAAGAGCTCACAACCATTGTGGCATATTTCACTTTGTAGCCTAATTTTCTAGTAGTGGGACCGTGACAACCTAAGGTTGAAGGAATTAGATTTAATCCGAGTCTTTTCATTCTGCATGTGTGTTAGAACATTCTTTCAAAACCTTTAACTTCACTAGTTGACAAAGTGTTGTTGCAAAGAGCTCACAACCAGTGGTATATTTCACTTTGCAGCCTGATTTTCTATCAGTGGAACTGTGACAACCTAAGGTTGAAAGAATTAGATTTTATTTGAAGTTTTGAAGATTAGGTTAGATTGTACTTTCTAGATTTCAAAGAGTAGTTGATGATTGCTTTCAATTTTGAATTTCCTTCTCAGTTTTTATTTTTGAAGTTATTTCCCTCACATATAGTGATTATGCCTCACAAGTCTACCAACCCTGGATTGACATGATAAGTGCCCTATTTATGTAAATAAATTAGGATGACATTTTTGGAGCCATTTTCGGGGAGGCACTAAAGGAATTGGTTTTGAAATATTTTTGTTTGTTCACACATTTGAGACTGAGAGGAGTGAAGAAGGTAAGACGAGAGGTACAAAACTACACAACCAATTTTGTGAGTCCTCACAAGACCTAGTCATGTGTGATTTGCATGAATATATCAATTAGACCTAGCGATAGTAAGGGTAGGTTTGTTAAAACAAAAAAATAAGTTGTTCTAGAAAAATAAAACCCCTCCACAAAATGACAGACTAAATCATCTTCACAATCACCTATTAATCCATCTACTAAACCACCTACTTCATCATCTTCACAACCATACACTAAGCCATATATCAAACCACCTATAAAAACATCCAAAAAACCCCCCATTACTAACTTGCTTGCAAACACTAAGAAGCATATAGGGAAACAAATTGATTCATAAAGCTCAAAGCAGACAAAAATAAAAGATATTGTTGAACAATTTGAAGATCAGAAGAAACACTAGAAGGTTGGAGTAAACAGTTTTGGATATTTTGGGACAATAAGATGGTTGATGAAGAATCTCATATTGGAGTATGAAGAATACCAGGAGGTGGGGGAGAGAGAATACTGAGAATAATAGGTCTAGGAGGGGAAGGAGAAGGTGAAAGAGGTCCAAGATGTAGAGAAAGAGAAAGAATACCAGAAGGAATAGGAGAATGAGAAAGAGGTCCGAATGATGCAGGAGATGAGGAAGAAGAAGTCACTTTTGGTTTTCCTATCTTAGATGTACCTACATAATTTGGAAATGAGCTAAAGATGAAAAAAATTCCACCTTAAGTTCTTCCTAACTTTCATGGTATGGCCTTTGAAGATCCCAATGCATTTTTGTTTGAATTTGATATTTTATGTTGCACATATGGATATACTGATGATGCTCATAAGATCCATTTGTTTCCCGCCACTTTGAAGAACACCGCTTTAAAATGGTTTATGGGACTTGGAAAAAATACTATTGGGCATAAGGATACCATGAGGAAAAATTTCCTTAAGAAGTATCAAGCTTACTGCAGACCATGAGATTCAAAAGAAAACATTTTCAGGATGGCTCAGCTAGAAGATGAGAATTTAGAGGATTACCTGGAGAGATTTTTGTACAATTTGAAAAAATCAAACCATAGTTCTTTAAATTTTGATATTATTCGTACTATATTTTTGAAAGGCATTCATGACGAATATATTGATATTTTTAATCTCATGGGTTGTGGTGATATTTCATCCTTACCATTTGAACAAATTGCTAAAATGTGCAGGAAGTACTCTAGGGGCATAGATATCGCTGAAAAAGGACCAAGAGAAGCTCTTTCAAAAGTCACCAAATCAACTGCAGGGAGTATAACAAGGGTACAACTAGGCAATTTGTTGGAAAATTAAAAAAATGATCTTTTGAGTACATTAGGTTCTCAAATTGATACATTGAAAGCTAAAAAGAAACAAGAAGAACAAAATGAAGCTTTAGTAGTTTTTTTCCATCAATGTAGGACGAAGTATCCACCGATAGTTTTCCATTAGATCATATTCAAATTTGTGGTCTTTGTGCAAAAAACCATTCAACGAAAAATTGTCCATCATTACCAAGACTCAAATCAATTTTCAAAGGTGAAAGTACAGTACCATAATCTCTTTACTATGTTTCACCAAGAAGATCATGACATCCATGCACACCAGGTATGTCTCAAGAGCCCGTTCAACAATTTCCTTCATATTCTAATCTAATTTTTTTACAAAACACATGGAATGCCCCTATGCCTTGGCAGGCATGGCCTCCTTAGCAGGCCCAAAACCAACCTCATCAACATAGTTGGAGAGGACCCACTTATGGAAACTAGTCTCCCTATAATCCTCAACAATCATATCAGTCATATCAACAATATTATTTTTAACAACCATATCAACAACAATATTTTCCATTTCAACAACAATCTTATCCTTTTCAACAACAACCATACCCACAACAACAACAAATTCCATCCACTCAATATACACAACTACCCCAACAACCATATTCCATACTTCCTTCACCACAAGTCACTCAAGCACAACAGTTATAGCTTCCTTCTAACCAACCACCACCCAAACCAACTCAATTACCATCACAACCAATAGATAATCCTAATAATAAAGTGGAAATACCTACTTATAATGTTGAAGAAGGAACACTGCCCACTTATGCAATTGGTTTTGTCCAGGATATCCACTTGAGGTCTAGTAAAACACTTATTAAAGAACCCCCAATAGTTGCAGAAGAAAAAGAAAGAAAAATAAACTTCTAATAAAATTGATACTACAATTGCACACAAGTTAGTTGAAATCCAAAAGGATCAACCACCATTAACCAAAACACCTCCTTTTCCAAAGAGGTTGTACTCGGAAAATATATAACTCCTTCTGAGCATGATTTCTTAAACGAATTAAATAATATCTATGTTAAAATTCACTTATTAGAGGCTATAAATAATATACCAATATATACAAAAACAATTAGGGAATTATGCTTTAAGAAATCAGGAAAACGAAGAAAGGATCCAACAACAATGCAAGTTGTTGGGAAATTAACTAGTCTAATGTCAACAAATATCACAATAGAAAAATATGTTGATCTAGGGGTACCAATTTTTACCCTCTTAATACCCAATATTTCTATTCCAAATACTTTAATTGACTTAGATGCAACTATTAATGTGATGACCATGGAAACATGCAAAGTTTATTTATAATATTTGACCTACACTCACATTATTGAAAATGGTAGATAGATCTCGAGTAAAACCAGAGGGTGTAGTAGATGATATCATTGTATCTTTGGATTCATGGGAGTATCCTATAGATTTTGTAGTTCTTCAACCTAAATCTAACTCAGGTGGACACCATCTTATACTTGGAAGACCTTGGTTAGCCACAACTGATGCTCTCATTAGCTGTAGATCAAGACATATGATTATTTCAAGACGGAGTGAAAGAAAGAAAATGACACTTTATCCACCTGCTAGATCTATAAATGAACTGGAACAAATGTCATGGTTTGAAGTAACATACTCCGAGGAAAAAAATGTTCATTCTTTTTGTAATATTACTCAAGCAATAAATTTCAAAGAAGAAAATGATGAAAATGTACTTAATCACTTCATTTCTAATCCAGATTCAACAAATTTCCATTAATGATATTTTGGAGCAAAGTTTTCAGGAAAATTGTATAGTGGATTCTTTACAATATTTATTTGAAACTATACTTCTTGCAAACACAATATAAGATTCACACAGTAAAATCAATAAAAATTTTCCTTGGAAATGTTTGAACATCAACTCTAGTTTGGAAAAATATCAGGAGGGAAGGTTGATTTAATTATTGCATAAATATTCCAAAGAATTCACCTAGGATTACATAGATACGCAAGGTATCCATATAGATACTTGCACACATCAGGTCTATATAGAGGAGAATGTCAAACCTGTTAGACAACCATAAAGAAGAATGAATCCTATGCTAAAATAGACAGTGAAAGAAGAACTTAAAAAATTGTTAAAAGTAAACTTTATCTATCCTATCTCATATAGCTAATGGGTTTCCCCCTTGTTGGTAGTACCCAAAAACAATGGAAAACGGTGAATATGTGTGGACTATCGAGAAATGAACAAAGCAACTCTAAAATATTATTTTCCTCTATCTTTCATTGACCAAGTCCTGGACACATTAACAAGAAATAAATACTTTTCTTTCCTCGATGGATTCAACGGCTACAATAAGATCAAAATAGCCTTGGAATACCAAGACAAGACAAGATTCACATGTCTGTGGTGGACATATGTAGACAGAGTCCTACCTTTGGGTTATGTAATGCACCAACTACCTTTTAGAGGGTAGTCTTGGCCATTTTTTCTGATTTGATACATGAATGTGTAGAAGTTTACATGGATGACTTTTTAGTGTATGGAGATAATTTTGAAGATGCTTTAAATAATTTGGAAAAAGTTTTAATAATATGCTTAGAAACAAATATAACACTTAGTGATACAAATTGAAGGAATTGTGCTTGGCCATCATGTGTCTCTTGCAAGGCTAAAAGCAGATCCAACCAAGATAGAAATTATTCTCAAATTTCCAATTCCATTTGTTGGTGTCAATGTTGTAACCTAGGTCTGCACCCCTGCCCTTTCCCTCCTTTACCCTATACATCCATCAAGTATGATTTTTGTTTTGTGTTTTCTAAGTTTATTATCCATGATTTAATGACTCAGGGTCAATGGTCCCTATCGGTCTTTACTTGCTTTGCATCATTGTATTTCTTTCTTGAAAGGTGATTACATGTTCTAGTTTGAGTTTGAAAGATATGTCATCATGTTTACCATTGATTGAGTGTGTAGTAGGTTGACCAAGTCCTTTATATGCACAAGAAACATCCAAAAATAAATATACATCAATCTAGAGCAGTGGATTTTGGGCTTAGGTTGTGAGCAATAGACAGATTAAAATTTTTGATGGTCGAGACCTGACAGTCAATTAAGATCAACGACTCTTGTGTATTTAGAGTTTTGAAATCGTGAGAGATTTTAACCACAAAGAAATATGAAGTTTCAATACGGGACTTCGACATCCGGGCATCCAAGATTTCTATTTTTTCAATCCTAAAAATCCCCGAACACCGAATTACCGAAGTGTCGGAGCCCCTTTCTCATAAAATCTTTTTCAGATGACGTGTCATATGCCACCTGACAATTGATTTCAGATGACACATGGCACTCATTTCAGGTACTTTGGTTATGTCATCTTCGCTATTTCAGGTGACACGTGTCACTCTCATTTTTATGACATGTCATCGATTGTGACAACATGCTTCCACATCACCCCGAGAGATTTTAATCCAGAGAAAACACAGTTTCCCAAAGCCCAGAGCCCTCGAAGTCCCGAAATATTAAATGATTAAAGTATCTTAATATCTGGTGAATTTGCTTAGCGATAAGCATTGGTTAATGAATTAACGATAATATATTTATACTATTCATTCAAAATCTCTTGAATGCTTAATTTACGAAGTGGCTTATCCTCATTAATTGCCTGCATTAAAGTATTATTTAAACGGGGCCAAACGAAGAAAATTCCATTTTACAGGTGAAGCTATAGATTT
>ML787596.1:119307-137507 GCA_009831015.1 Picea engelmannii | reverse complement strand
AAACCAATTGTTGGATTACTGAGAGGGGGGTGAATCAATAATAGTGTAATTATAATCCCTTTTCTCCAAATAATCCAAGTGTTATATCAATGTAGAATTATTATTCAATATAGATATTTACTATGCTCAAGTGTGATTTAAATGAGAGAGCCTTGCCTCTTATTTATACTCTCCAAGTAGCTTCCTTAAAAACATCTTCTAGGTCACTTTGCCCACTTTCCTTATTTTAGGGTTAACCCACTTCTAATTTCTCCGTTAAATTTATTATTTAAATAATTGATTTTGTATTCACTTTGATAGTGCACTTATCACTTCACTTTATTATTTACCTTTAAAAACTCTTAAACCACTTTGACTGCTTTGACCTTTTGGGGCTTCTAGATGACATATGAGGGTCCTCCAACTTTGTAAGGCCATAAATCTCAAACCGTGAGGAGTTATGTGATGTTCCACATTCCACCGAAAATGACATGACAAACACTATCCATATAGGATAGTTTCACTGACAAATTCACTGACTTTCATCTCATTATTCCACAAATAAGCATGGTTCTCTAACCATACTTATAGGATAACTCAATCCGCAAAGCGTCTTCCCATGAGGGCTTTCACCATAAGGGGACCACTTTTGAGTTCATACATTTCTACTTATTATCAACCATGACAAGACAATAACGATTCATCTTTACATCAAACAATATTGGGTCCATTATCTAACCTTTGTGCTACGGGGCTTTGTTCAAGGGTTGACATCAATGACAACCAACCTTAATCAACAACAATGTGAGTAACACATTCAATAAATTTGGAGCCAAATTAGCATCAAGAGGAAGGGTTTCGAATTAATGTTCTAAGGTTTTATTATTTGGAAAGGGATTTAGAAAAGTTTTTCCACTACTGCAATTCAAATTATGGTAAAAAAATAACAATCCTTCTTCCAACCAGGCACAAGTTTAAGTTTTGAGGTTTTTAAATTTTTGAAGGGTTTTATTAACAAGAAACTTGAATTTTAATTAGAAGACAAAGTCTGCATCAGAGTTGTGAGGAATTCAAAACAAAATTTGAAGATAGAGCTGAATTGAAAATTTGAACTTGCGAGGTATTAAATTAAAAGACATCAGATTTAAAGGACAAAAATTTGAGGACTAATATTGAAAGAATAGAATCAAGAAACATAATTGTGAAGTTTGAAATTCAAGAACACGACATATATTGAGTAGGGTTTTCAAAAACAATGGTATTCATATTTGAACTAGCAGGGGTTGAGCTTGAAGGGATTCATCTAGAGAGTTGTGTGATCTTGAGGAGAGTAGGTTGGATAAATGTTTTTGAGAAGTTTTATGGCTACAACATAGAGGTCACACAGGCATTTGCATAGTATTTTGATGGAGAACAAGCCCATGTAGGCAACTTAACCTTTCACATTTCAGAACATCTTATTTCACAAATCACAAGCTTTCCATAATCAAGAGAAAAGTGGTTCAAAAACAAACCTATGGAGAGGAGGGATTGGACACCCTTTTTGTTAAGAATTAAGAAAAAAAATTTGAATTGGGAAACAAGTGTCCCAAGGCTATGGCTCAAAGACCCTTGGAAGGAATTTTCCTATCTAATCCAAACATATACAACTTGTGAGGGAAACATCAATTTTATTTTCTTATATCACATTAGACTGCCAACACATTTAAGTGAAGAGAAGCCATTGAATCTTCCCTACTACCCTCTCCATAGTCTAACAAAAACAAGAAGAGATATACAAAGGAAAACCAAAAAATTGGATAGATCTTTGTATCATCATGGATTGATAAATATGATTATCAAACATGAATTGACGAAATAGGGATGGTATGTCTTGAATTTTTGGTTGCCAATGGGTTTGAAATCTTGGAGGATATTCCAAGGAATATTGTAGAAATTGAATCAGATGATGCAGATTAGGAGGTCCTCGAAGTTCCTAGGGAGATAATGGCAAAGAAAATTAAGAGAAGAAAGAGACAATTGAAAGGAAAAGAAGTGGGTGAGTCTTCAATTCATCCAAAAATGACAAGAGCAAGGACTAGGAAACTTGAAAAGAAAAAAACATTAGGACAAAGGCTTTGAGAGTATTACCAAAATACATAGAATAGGGTACCACAAAACAATAATACCGATTCCTAATATTGATAGCAGCCAAAAATAACTCTATGATTATGTGGAGAGCTTAGATAAATAAGATAGAGATCTCTCCTCATCAGTCAAACTACCCTTGCTGGTTGTTGACCAAGATTTGGGAGAACCTTCCTAAGCCAGAAAAGCACAAATAACAACCATAGAAAAGGAAGCTTATCCAAATTTTGATGAAATGGAAGAACACATGCCAACTGAGTCTTCAGGATTGGGAGAAGATCAAGTGCCACTCTATACCCTTCTTGCAATATCAAAAGTGAAAAAGAAGAAGAGACATGTTAGAAAGATAAAGAGTGAAATTAAAGACATGTTGATTTTGGAAGGACATATAAAATATGAAAATGCACTTTTAAAGGAAACTAGTGCCCAGATAAGGGATGAGAATGATTAGTTGAAGGAGGAACTCAAAATGTTAAAGGAATTAAATCATGAATTCTTTGAAGGGAAAAATCAGACAACATGCCAATCTTCAAAAAGGTATTATAAATTAAGGAAGCATGAGAAGTCACACACATAAAATATAGAGGTAAAAGATACAAGAAAACAACAGAGGAGAGCTAGTAAGATCCTCACATCCAATGTGGATGTCTTACTTAGAGCAGTAAGTGCCATCTAGAAAAAAAGAAGCAACAAAATTTTGATTTGCATGAGGTCATGCAAAATAATCAGTCTGGGGGAAAATATCAGTACTCTATTTTGATAATTAAAAGTCTTTAAATTTATGAACTTTTTGCCTCCATACCTCTCCTTTTTGACACATTCTCCATTCGCTTCAGCCACATAAAGATATTTCAAGGCACAATTAGGTAAACATTTATTTTCTTTTTAAATGTTTGAAATAACTATTTTAAAATAGTTTTAATTGAGATTTTACTAGAAATTATGGGAAAAATTTAGATCTGGTAATTTATCATTCATACAGATATGTGCAGGCAAAGTTGGAAGAAATGAACACCTAGGTTTTGAGGTTCCTTGCTTTCATGCCATGGTTTGTGTCCTCATGGATGTGTGAAAACAAGTCAAAAACGTGCTAGTCAACGGATGATCAACTTGGGTACCATGCATTAGTTTTTAGAGAAGAAAAATCAACAACCCGATTTCGCTCATAGAATCATGGGATCCTTATCAAATCAGGGTCGAATCAATGTTTCTAGGATCTGACCAGTTATGATATTACTCTAGGAGAGTTTAGACTAGTTGTTACATCTTACATTGTATAAATGAGTTAGAATTTGAAGCTTTTGGGGGGATTCAAATTGTAGAGGAGAACTCTTTGAAAAATCAGTTTGTAACCAGTTTGATGATTAATACAAAAGCTTTGATTTCCTTAAGCTAATGCTATTTTTATTTTTTGCACGAACCAAGACTGAAGGCCCCCCTTTCTTTGGAACATGTCACTATGTATATTGATGTGCAAAGGCTTTGTTTTCTACATATTTTTTTTCTGTAGGTATTTTGCTTTGCTCTCTTGTTTATATAACATCATTTTAATCTTAGATTCAAATTGCAGATTTTGTTTTAGTTTCCATTTGAAAATTGTAGCTGATTTAAGAATTAGATAATTGAAAAGTTAGATTTTGTTTCGATTCCTTGCATAGAACATTCTTTCAAAACATTTAACTTCACCAATTGTCAGAGTACTTTTGCAAAGAGCTCACAACCAGTGGCATATTTCACTTTGTAGCTTGATTTTCTATAGTGGAACTGTGAAACCCTAAGGTTGAAAGAATTAGATTTAAATCAAGTATTTTTATTTTGCATGTGTGTTAAAACATTCCTTCAAAACCTTTGTCTCCACTAGTGGACATAGCACTGTTGCAAATAGCTCACAACCATTGTGGCATATTTCACTTTGTAACCTAATTTTCTACCAATGGAATTGTGACAACCTAAGGTTGAAGGAATTAGATTTAATTCAAGTCTTTTCATTATACATGTGTGTTAGAACATTCTTTCAAAACCTTTAACTTCACTAGTTGACATAGTATTGTTGCAAAGAGCTCACAACTAGTGGCATATTTCACTTTGCAGCATGATTCTCTACTAGTGGAACTATGACAACCTAAGGTTGAAAGAATTAGATTTTATTTGAAGTTTTGAAGATTAGGTCAGATTACACTTTCTAGATTTCAAAGTGTAGTTGATGATTGCTTTCAAGTTTCAATTTCCTTCTTAGTTTGTAATTTTGAAGCTAGTTCCCTCACATACAATGATTGTGCCTCACAAGACTACCAACCCTAGATTGACATGACAAGTGTCCTATTTATGAACATAAATAAGGTTGACAAGGAGAAACCTTTATTTATTATTTAGTCTTGGTTTCAAATAACTCATTTTATAGCTCTTTAAGATCAAGGATCAGTTGATGAAGCGTGTCTTTAATATCTTCGTTTTTGTTCACGTACCAAATTAACCTCCTTTCCACTTCTTCTTTAGAATATTCATTTGAATAATTGAATTCATTGGCCCAATAAACATTTAAGGCATCTGATTGTTCTTGTAACTTATCTTTTGATAAGAGAATTGAGTCCATAATTAAGTGTGGGGCCTCAGTTCTTTATTTAAATAAACAAGTTTTAAAAACAAATCACCTCTTTTAGTATTTATAACATCACATTCATACAAAATTTCCCACAAGCATTTGATTCTCCTTAACCGACAAACATGAATTTGTTTCAAACAAGCTTTGGAAGGAAGATTTTGGTCTCTCATTTGTATACCACTTAAACTTAATACATTTGATGAGAATGTACCCACAACTTCTTTGTAAAAGCTTTCATCATTTTTCAAGTCTTTTTGGAGATATTCTTTAAAATGCAAGACCCTTGTAGAGTGAGTAGCTGAATTTGTTCCTAACTCCCATATTTCAAGAATAAAGGATATCCTTTTCTAAATGTTGTCTCCAATATAATTTCTTACAACCATTAATAAACTTTATGAAATTTTCAACCTAGAGCTTGTTTCAGGCACATCATTGAGACTGCAAAATGGTTGTTTAACAATGATGTGTTCGACAAACAAAGGTCTTGGAAGAAAATGTTTTTCCAATTCTTTTACTTTTTCCTTTAGGATTGAATTCTCCTTCTCTATCTCGTCGATGGAATACTTTAGGGCTTCACCATTTTCTTCATGAAACTCCACGACTTTTGAGGGTCTTGCCCCTTGAAAATCAATCTTTGACTTCCATTTTCCAGAAAACTTTTTTTCTTTCTTAAATTTAAATTTTCAATTAACAACGTTTTTGAATTCTTGTTGTAGGTCGCGTGGTGAAAAGTGACAAATTCTTTCTCAAATACCTTTGGCTATTGGGAATCCAATTCTTCAACTATAGTCATGTTCTCAATCATTCTCTATTCATTCCAGCTGAGCTCTTCTATTATGTCATCAATCTGCATGTTTTTGGGACTAGTTTCAACTTCATGTCCTTCTTTTTGGATTTATCTTTTTCTTTTTATAGATACATGGAAAATGTGTATTTTTCAACTTCCTTTCTGGTAGGGTCTTTATCTCTACCATCATCTAAATTTCTAGTGGAAGACCTTCTCTGTTCTTTACTATTATTTCAGGGTTTTGCTTTTGTTGAGGTACTCTTTTGTGACACATTTGGTGAACCTGGGATTTTACTTGTCATCTCTCGACCCTATTTCTTATAACAATCATTGGTGTTGACTAATGCATCAATATGATCCAAGGTTGTTCCAGGTGAGGCTTCAGGATAATTTTTGTTATCTCCCCCTCCTTCTTCCAGTTGAACTAATTTATTAAATGATGAGTCGCATCCAATTGTGAACATGTGTGTAAAAAATACATCCTTAGGGTCGAAACCCTTAATTTCCTAAACTTATTTTAAATTGAGATGGGAAAATTGAGTAGCAAATTCATCCAAATGCAAAATGTTCCTCACATAATTTTCACCAATTTTCCATAGCAACGGGATAAATTTATTTTTTCGTAGAATAAATGAGCCCATCCTATAGGAGTGTAGACTGATTGGAAAGTGCCATGTAAATGGAAGGAAATGTAAAAAGGAGGTCTCAAGTTTGATTCTCACCTCGATTTACCCATGCCCCATTCTTGGAGGCTGTGTGGACACACTAGGAGGTTATAAAGGTAGCATACGGGAATCAACCCCATGTCACGCGAGTATGAGAACTGCGAGTTGCCGATTCCTCTAGTCACAAAAAAAAGAATAAATGAGCCCAATATTTTTATTGTTTGCATACTTCAACTGTGAAAAGTCTATCAAAAACATAAAATGGTAGCAGAGAGGGTTTCACCTAAAATCCACAAAGTTTAATAAAACTTAAATCTTCCATGGTTTCAAAAATTCCTTTCTCTGACAGAAAGGATGCAACTTCTAATGACAATCTAGATGTGGTAGGACCGTGAATCAACTTCTTAAAAGAGGAAAAAAATGAATTTTGTACTTCATATAAATTATATGGATCCTCGTGGTTCCATAACAATGGATACCAAAATGAAACTGGATCCTTTTTGAAGTCTATATTATAGGCTCTAGGAAAGTCCAAATAAATATAGTAATAAACTATAACATAAATTAGACAAGAAGTAATGTAGAATTTTCTGGTCTCCCTAATGCTTCCCAATTGAAATGAAAACTCATTTGAAATGATCTGGGCCCAATCGATTACAACATCTTTAAGAATTGAATGATAAATTATATATACAATATACTTTGGGACTGAGGCCGTGGACTCCTGTCCAATTATTCTAGCGAACAAACATGCAAATTATTTGTATGGATATTTTAAAGAACATACCTCAACCTATGTAGCATTAGCATTGTTAGTTGGGCTTGTAAGAAAGATTTCAAGGAGCTATATTCCCCTAATGCGATCTTTATAAAGTCACTAGCTTCAGAATTTTTGAATGTCAGAGTGGGGTAAGGCAGTCTCAACATTCTTCCGAACATAGAGGGTGCTAAAGAAATCAATGATTTTCCCTGTATCTGAATAAATCTTCTCTTGATGTCAAATTTATCAACACACCAAAGGACTAACTATTTGAAATCAACTACTTCTGGCACTCATCTAGCTAATGCAATACCAGAGATCCAAACCTTGTTCAACTTCTTTTCCTTGGGTGGGAGAGTTGAGTACCACTTGAAGGCCTTCGACCACTGAAATTGGCAGTCTTCTCATCCCAAGGTGTTGACAATATAACCACAACATAGTTCTTTCCTTTTACTTGACATATATTACAAAGTCTGTTTTTCATGAATAGGTGGCACTTTTGTAATACAATATTTTTATTGTAGGGCTTTAATTCCTTATTTAATTTTACCACGTATTGCCTTGATTATCAAAAGTTGTAGCTCAACTTAGTTCGAAGTTTCCAATTGCACGGTTTGATTTAATATTTATGGCGGAGCTTTTACGAAAATCACGCCACTTAATAATGATATTCTATTCATATGAGTGACAACTGATGCCACAAAGAGGAAATTAATATCATTGGGAATGGTTATATCGTGTTTTGAAATTTCTTTTAAGTATGGGAGTGCAAACTGATTAACATGAATGTTGTTTTAGAGGACGTGAAAATGCGGGATGCAACATTGTGGGTTAGGGAAAGGAGAATGGAAATGAGGGGAGGACCTCGCATCCACATTAAGAAAAATCAATATGTTGTCGAAAATAGGTACATTATGAGTGATGCAGAAGTGGGAAGGGTATTTTATGGGGTGGCGGGTTAGTGGGTTGTGGGACATATTTCACAACAAGACACCCACAACAAAACTCCTATTTTGAAACAAGACTCCCACAATGAAAGAAATGGCTAAGTGTTAAAGTTGTGGAATGGTGAAAATTAGACTAAGTATGGGACTTTTGGACTTGGTGGTATCCCGCTTCGCAACCCATATTTTATGAAAAATGGCTAAGTATAGGATATACAATAAACACAAAAAATATTAAGTATGGACCGATATACCTAAATGTTGATCAATGGATGTGGATCAACAACTCCCTCACTTCAAAAATGGCACATCCTCCCTCCATTTAGGTCTTGATGTCACTGAAGAACCAACACCATCTAGATCCTAGGTGTAAAGACCCCCACCAAGACCCCCTCCAAGATCACTTCCTCGATTAGAGAACATGAGGTATACACAAAAATCACCACTGAAACCACCAATGCAATTGCCAATGGATCCTTCCAAGTGGCCAACACAAATACCACCACTAGAACCACCACTAAAATCACCATCATGTTAGAAAAATAGGTGTGCTTCTTTAACCATATACAATATAACAATATTTTCACCCAACCATAGGCCGAAGCCACCCTTGAGCACCTTAACCTTGACAAAGAGAATAATTCCGAAAGAAACCCTAGAACCAATAGCCAATCAATGGCGTACCCCTCTCTAGAGCTAGTGCACAAGGTAGAAAGTCCAAACCATAACCAAGAGAAAGTCCAAGCCTAAAACCAAAAATACAAGTTGCAGTAGTTGTAGCTACAACTACTCTCCAAACTTGTGCACTTACTCAATTTCTACATTGCACACTAGATTTTTGCAGTTACGAGCTGTGTGTGTCCAAATGAGCTTTGGCATCCTGTATTTATACTTCTCTTTCTTAGCTATCTGGGCCGACTTCTCTTTGTGGAGGCTAGAAACTCAATATTAATTATTTTCTTTAGTCGACTTGTATTCTAGGGCTATGTCCAAGGCTTTTAGGGTTTCTCTTGCTTCCATGAATATTATATTCTTGTCAAGGTTACATGTGGAGGTTAATACCTCCCGCAGCTACCAAAATATCAACACTCCCTCCTAGCTAAGGAGGTATTAAATGCAATGATCTTGAGCACAAACAAATTATTCAACCGATAGCATCATGACAGCCACACAAGCTATCTCATGATCAAATCACGAGCACCATCATCACTATTAGTATCATATGATAGCATCAACTGCATCATCTCTGGAATCCATACTCCATTTGAGTAATCAGGCATGATGCTGAATAAGTCACTTACTCCATAGAGTAATATAAGAACCATTATTCTAATCCGGACACATGTCCTAGAAGAATAAATGTTCCAACAGATGTTGGAAGCCACACCATGGGCTACAAGGATTATTCTTCTAATCCGGACATACGTCCTAGAAGAATAAATGTCCTGGACCATTTTATGCCTGGAGAATGTCTATCCACCAACACACTAACTATCCATCTAGTGGGTAATCATTTCCAACAATACTGATAATCTTCATGGAAATAAGAACAACGCCATTCAATAGAACACAACTATGTCTATCCATAGTAGTACACAACTACTATCCAGTGGTACACAACCACACCAAGTAGCACACAACTAATTAATCAGTAACACATAGTCAAAACCAATGGAACAAATCCACCACAATAGCATACATCTATTGTCTAGAGACACAAAGTCTCCATAGCAATCATATCATCTAATATCAACCTATATAAAACAATATCATGATATAAAATGAGTCATCTAGGCCATTCTTCCACTCACATGTGTGAGATATGGAAGAGAATGTGCCCTCAGAAGGTAAAACATCATCCATGGGATATCTGGACTATTCTTCTCAAGCATAGAAGAATAACTGTCCCTGATTTCTTAGCCTGGATGATTCACCTAACTGGGCCATTCCTCCRGCACTAATCACAATGAAACCTTGAGAGAATGAGTTTTTCCTAGGGAATGCCTGTCCCTGATTTCTGAACATGGACCATTCAACTAACTGGGCCATTCCTCCAGCACTAATCATAGTGCAACCTAGAGAGAAYGAGTCTGACCTAGGGAATGACTGTCTGGACCATTTCCTAATGGAAATGATTGTCGTGCACCAACCTCCAAAATGKACCATTATTCAAAATTGCTCACAACTGTGAACTTCAAAAGAATGACTTCCGGTGAGGCAGACCATTCTACTTGGCCACTACTCAGAGTGACTTCCAAGAAGAATGACTGTCCTAGACCATTCCCCCACACTRGCCACAAGGGGAATCACTGTCTATGGTACGTCAACAATCTATCATACCATTTTCATTACGAAAATGACTGTACGATCTAGACCATTTTATGAACTGGAAAAAGCATGTCTGTCAGAAATCTCAAACCACTTTATGAACTGGAAGGGAACTACTCATCCTGGACCATTTTTCAAACTGATAAATGATTGTCCATAAATCAATAACATATAAGTGCTCCCTCCCAACCTGGGAGTAATCTCTTCCTTTTTCAACACGAAAGTTGTCTCCATGAGCCCCAACTTGTTTCTTAAGTACACAAAATTTTCATCTTGGACACAAGCTTTACCAAAATATCTGATATCTGCTCATCAGTGGAGATATACTGGAGAACCACTTCTCTCTTCTGGACTTTATCACGAAGAATATAATTCTTGATCTCAATGTACTTCGGTCTGTCATGGAATATTGGTTTTCTCTAAAGGCTTCACATAGCTCTGATCATTACAATATATCATGGTTGAATTTAGTACTTCTATTTCCTGCTAGCTCATGACATTGTGGAAAAGCTCAAACTGAAACATATTCAAGTAACACTTCTTCTGTCACCATGAGATTTTTTCATGGATTAGAAATCCATCATCTTGAACTTCTGAGTAACCATTCTGATACACTATTTCTGTCATAGAAGGTTTTCACCATGCTTCTATTGTATATAATATACTCTGCATCAATTTGTTTGAATCCATACAAGGTCTTCTTATATCTGCATACATGGGTCTCTTTCTGGTATAGGCTTCTTTCTCAATTTTCTTTATTTGGGAAGAACATGCTTTTACATGTAAATTACAATCCATGGATACTATAGGAGGTATATTTGGTTTACTAGAACGAGTTGTCATCATAGTCTTTTCTCTTCTTCTGAAATAACTTCTGAATCTCGCAATGCTTCCATTCATAAGTCTTTTTCACATTTTCTTACATACACTGTTCTTTATCATAACTTCCATTTCTTCTACTTGATTACTTCTAGTGGGTTCAAACCAAGCTGGTAGTCTTTGTGATTCTCAGTATAATAACTGGTTGTTCTGGATTTTCTTTCTTTCTTGGGATCTTCATGTTCTTCCTCATGTTTTTTTTAGATCTTGGGTCCATGGAGTCTTCTATAGATCCCATTCCTTGAAGATTCCAACTTCTTCCTTTCATCATAGGTTCATGGATGTAGATGTACAACCAAGGATACTTTAAGGCTTCTTTTCGAAGAAGACTTCTTCTAGAGTCAAACTGAACACGCATTGCTTTCATTGGGAACATGGAAAGATACTTCATAATCCTTAATGGATCATATCATTTAGGATTAGATCCCTCCTAATCCTTGCTTCATGCATGAATGCATGCTCTTCTTTTAGAATTATGCAATCAAATCCCTCCATCTAAGAGAGTCCATGCTTCCGTCTGCATCCTTATTGCCTTCTGCAAAGTGTCACAAGTCTTTTTATAATTTCCTCTTGATTGCTGACTTCTTTCTGTTTTGACTTCTTCTAGGTCTCTTCAATTTTGATTCTGATTTCGGCTTATCTGGAAAATGCTACTTATATAATAACTTCCACAAGAATTGTTACCAAGGTTTTTTAATGTACTTCATCTTTTCCTGTGTATTGCTTGACTTGTAGTCATCGTGATAACAATCCTTATCTTGTTATTCTTCCATAGGTATTGTTTCACTTGAACATCTTATCTTCTAAGAAATATATATGCAATATATGTACATAAACTATGTAAACATGGTATGCACAAGAACTTTGAAGAATATTGTTACCTTGACTTAGAAGAAGAAGTTTATTTTATCCTGCATGGCCTTCTTTGAGGGTTCCCTTTCTTCAACAACTAATGCTTCATCTGTTTCCTTCCTTTTCTTTAACTTAGGACAATGGTTCCTGTAGTGACCCTATTTTCGACAGTTGAAGCATTGTATCTTTGACATATCCTTTTCTTGATTTGGTTTCTTCCTCAAGCCAAACTTCTTCTTATTCCTAAAATTCTTGAACTTTGCTGTGAAGGCTTGATCTTCGTATTTATTTTGGGATTTCTCTTTTGCGTTAATCCTTGATTCTTCTTGTGCACAACAAGTCCAAACTTCTTCAAATGTGGGATACTCCTTTCTTGTGTTCATGCTCACGGAAAATGCATCCCATGTCTTGGGAAGGCCATTGAGTACTATATTTACCAGTTCCTTTTCTGAAATGATTTCTTCAATAGTTTGTAATTGATTTCTTAACTGATAGATTCTTACAAAGTATGATGTTATGTTGTCATCATCATTCATTTTCATGCCACATACCTCATTCTTCAGACTCATTACTTGTCCAATGTTTCTGATTGAGAAAAGTTTATTTAGGGAAACACACATGTTTTTGGATGAGTCAAGATGAGAGATGTAGGGTATCAAGTGGTATTTTATAGAGTCCACTATGATACTCATGTCATTGATGTCATTGTCCTTGAACTTCTCCATAATTGCAACGTTCTGAGTTCCTTCTCTTTTCCTTCTTCAAACTGTGGTTCCACGATCTTTCCTTTCACGACATCCAACACTTTATTCTTGGAAAGGATGAGGTCAATCCTTGTCTTCCATGCTTTGAAGTTAGAATCCCCTTCTAACTTATTTTCTAACTTCATAGAGTAAGTCATGACTGATTTGACTTGGTCAACCTTTGACTTTGACCAAAAAATCAAACTTGACGTATTAGCTTGCTGAGAGTACCAGGAGGTGTGCTAAGTTAGGGTGCACTAGGCTATCCATAAATCAGGTCAATCTCTTCACTTAAAGTGCCTCAACAAGAGGGTTAGGGTTTTGTTGCTGCAATAAAATCTTTGACTGCAACTGCAACTGTAACTGAGAAAATCCTCCCAATCTATCTTCTAGTGGTTATACTGTCCAAATATAGTGTGGGCCCATAACCTGTTAGAAAAATAGGTATGCTCATTTAACCATAGACAATATAGCAATATTTTCACCCAACCATAGGCTGAAGCCACCCCCAAGTACCTTAACCTTGACAGAGAGAATAATTCCGAACGCAACCCTAGAACCAATAGCTAATCAATGTAGCATACCTCTCTCCAGAGTTAGCGCACAAGTCAGAAAGTCCAAACCATAACCAAGAGAAAGTCCAAGACTAAAACTGAAAATACAAGTTGCAGTAGTTGTAGCTGCAACTACTCTCCAGACTTGTGCACTTACTAAATTCTTGCAGCGCACACTAGATTTCTGTAGTTGCGAGCTATGTGTTTCCAAATGAGCTCTGGCATCCTATATTTATACTTCTCTTTCTTAGCTGTCTAGGCCGACTTCTCTTTCTGGAGGCTAGAAACTCAATATTAATTATTTTCTTTAGCTGACTTGTCTTCTAGGGCTATGTTCAAGGATTTTAGGGTTTCTCTTACTTCATGAATATTATATTCTTGTCAATATTACATGTGGAGGTTAATACCTCCCACAACTACCAAAATATTGACACATCGAGACCCAACAAACCCAGAGCCACAAGACATGCTAAATATCCTTGTACAAATCCCCAAACATTCATAATTCCTCATTTTCAAAACCTATACTTCAAAGGGCATTGAGTTTCCATGAACATAACTTGAAAATGCAATTGAATTGGGGGAATGGAGCTCCACTCTTCATCCTTACCAAGGCATGAATTGCCCATATTCATTATTTGATTCATAATGACGATATCTTCCATTAAAAGCCACTTGTTAATTAACCTAGGGATTTGAACTAAAACTAAGTTCCCAAGTTTTTGACAATATTCTGGCGCTCGAATAAATAACAAACTTGCCCTAATGATCAACCTTTGAGTTCAAATGTTGTTTGATATGAAAAAAGGAAACTTTATCAAATGAAGAGAGTTCATGTTTGATTCTGGAAAGTAGGATTTTAAGTTTATTTCCCACTACATTTGAATGAGCTATCATTGCTTTGAGGACCAACATTGAGTCTCCAAAGATCATTGAGGTTCTAATGCTTTCCCCTTTAACAATGGATATACTGCACCATATGAAGTAATCATCTTCCAGGTTATTCGAGTCCTTTCCTAGCCCTCACACTTAATCAATGATCTTATTTTCTCTAGGATAATAAATACTCCCACCCACACTTGCATAAAGTGAGATTTGAACCTTAGCAAAGGAGGATAACAACTTCCCTCCTAGCCACTTGAGCTATATCCAACTTAAACTTTATATTATTTTTTTCACTTTTAGAACATTCTATTCATAAAGTGACTTTACCCTAAAGTTTCATGTCATTTTATTTTAAAATATTTTATTTAAAAGGTAGTTTGTAGCTATCTATAGTCTTGCCAAGGATTTAAAAGGAGAAGGAAGCCAAAGGAAAAGGGTTCCAAAATTTTATGTGGAAGGTGTGTTGAGAGCCAACAATTATATTCTATCTTTGCTTTTTCATTCCATCCAATATTTATGTGAAGGTGAAACAATTCCCTATTGAGAGAAAGGTGTTCTTTGAGAGTGACAAATACATAAGGGTTTGAAACCCTCACTTGTGTTCTCCAAGTAAAATTTGTCTTATGTTTTCATTGTGGCAATTAGTTGTTTTGGTCTAAATCAACACTAACTCATAAATGAATCCATAGAGGAAATGCAACTATAAGAGGCAATTTACTGATTTTCCCGAAGTCACAAATTCCATTTATATCTTTTGTTTTCTTTATTTTCTCTGGTTATCCCTTGTACAATTTAGAAATGCCATGGTTAACTTTGATCAATCTTGGTCTAGGATTTCACAAAATCTTGAAAGAGATTTGTTTTATTGCAAGATACATAGTATGGAACAATCCATCAATAAAATGAACTAATTACTAGTCTATTATGACTATTCTTGTTTAAATGTTTCTGCTTCTTATTTACTTTATTTAATTATATTGCCTTTTATTATGATCAAAAGCTTAAAAAAAACATATATTTTAAAAGCGATAATATACTTTATTTTATTCATGCTTATTCATTTCAATACCTTGTCTTTAATAGTTCTATTTATATTTTTTGTAGCCTTTTCTTTTTTACATGATCTAAATTCTTTAGATTAGTTATTTATTTTAATAGTTTTACTAGTTTTCTTTATTTTCTACACTTCAATTACTTAACTCATAAAACATTAAAACCCTAAGAAAACCTTTAAAATTTGTTGAAGGATGGCATGTTCTAATCGCACTCAATCAAAATACCTCTCTCACCTCCTTTGACCTTGTCCATAATAAATAGGAAGTCAAAGGAAAAGGGGAACCAATAAAGAGATTTAAACTTGGATGATCATTCTCACCTCTTTCTAATTTATCTTCACAAAGAGTTTGAGCTATTTATTGCATGAAATTCAATTATGTAATTAACATATTTTGGTGACCATACTAGGGATTGAATTCATAAAATTATTTATAACATTCATTACATACATTTTTTTATTTATTATCGATTTATACACATTTTTGTTGTTGTTTCTAAGGGCTTTATTGTCGTCATTATTTGAATTATTTACTAATTTTATGATTGAATCTAATGTGCTACTACCATGCATTTGTTTTGAAAGTTATAATTAATCCGATATATTTAACTAACTTGTAACATTGGTTGTTTCTATCATTAATAAGTCTGAAAATAGGCCGATTTTGCAAATTTTTCAAGAGTTCTTGCATCGAATTGGTGCAAAAGGTTGCCTTTCTTATAGTAGATTGACTAAATCCATTTTATATACTTTCCCTTTGTATTTTCATGACTCTATTGATCATCTAAATTATATCTATTTTTTCCTATAGAATTGCATGACCAATCTTGATTATCACCTCTTTCCTATTTAATCACATTCTTGACACCAGTGACTCTCAAGAGCAGCGAGAAAGATCTTAAGAGGTCATTTACAAAGACAATGACATTCAAGAAAGACGAGACTATATCTAAAGACAAGTATGTGTCTTCCCTGCTCATTTTTAGTTACTTATGTTCACACTTCCTTGTTACTTGCAAAGAGTGAACGGAGAGTCCCATGAGTTTGATTCATTATATGAAGTTAGAAGAAAGAAAAAGATCCTTCAAAACCTTCATAAGAGACTTCTTCACTCTTTGTCTAACCCTGATACCGATTATTCTATCCCTTCTTTTGTCATGTTGTTGATCTCTTAGGATGTGAATAAAAAAATGACTTCCTCCTCCAACTTAAGTCAAGCCTCTACCTCTTAGTTGATTGGTAGTTTGTATAATAATTTTTCTTTGATAGTATCCACGAAACCCCCTAAGAAATTCATTCACAAATACAAACTCTGAAAATATGAGGAATATATTGATGCTACTCCCTAGCATGTGCCATCACCACTAAAACTTACACTAGCTACTACATGTCTACCCAAGTTTAAAGAGCACCTTCCTAATTTCTCTAGAAATGGTGTAATCTTTGTAAGCAAGCATCTTAAAACTTTTTTTGAATGCATGCAATAATATTGGTGCCAATGACAATGACACTTGCATGCACCATTTTGTAAATTACTTGAAAGGAAAAGTTGTTGTAGATTTATTTGTTAGTTCAATTGAACATATGGGCATCCTCGAAGCCCAGTAGTCTTGGTGAAGAATTACAATAACCCAACCTTAAACCCAGGGGAAACCATTAAGTCCTTTAACCTTCATTTTACTAAGATTTACAACTTGATTCCTGAGGTTATTATTCCCACAAATTAAGCAACTTTGATGGATTATTAGAATACCTTGCCTCCTCCTTGTCGTAATTGGTTAGAGGAGAAGAGTGTTGATCACTTAGGTTCAACATTGCAAACCTACCTCGACTTTGAGGAACAATGTTTGAGGATATGGATTCCTCTTGATGATCACAAAAAATAAACTAACTTAATTATTGTCTTACAATTAGTCAAGGACACGAACAATAGAATTATCTCCTTAGAAAGAACAATGATAACTCAATATATCCTAGAAACCTCTAGTCAAGCCTCTATAAGGTATCAACTTCAAAATTTTAAGCCAAAATCTATCCTTTCATTGCATGGTGTAATTTTTGTGAATATGCACCCGACAAGAGCACCTGTGAAGTTAAAAGAAGTGCCAAAAAGTATACATTTGACATAAAACCCGCTCAAATAGTTGAAAACTTCGATTAGGTTGAAGAGGAATAAGTTATGGTTGTTACCATAGAGGATAAACACACAACAATAGGAACACGACAAATCCATTTCTAAACAACATTAACACTACAATAAACACCAACATAATTTATAATCCGTTTGACCCATTAATGGATCAAAATATTACATGTTACAAGTGAAATAATCTTGGTCATAAAGCACAAGATTGCAGAGAGATGAAGGAAGATAATCATATGCCAAATGTCTGTATACCAACTACAACATGGAAAAGGAAAGAAATTCCACAAAATGAAAACTGTCAAATAACATTGGTCTCTAAAGAATGCAAAGAAGAAGATGAATGGTTCATAGACAGTGGGTGCTCATCTCATATGACTAGAGATCAAAGCAAATTTGTCAGCTTGAAGAAAAAGGGTGGAAATGTTGCATTTGGATATGACCCATCTACTAAAATACTTGGAAAAGGAATTGTAAATCTTGGAAGTGAAAATGTAAAAGCAGGAAACGTCCTATTGGTTGAAGATTTGAAGCATAATCTCCTCAATGTCAGCAAAATATGTGATCAAGGATACACTCTTACATTTGACTCCCGAAAATGTAAAATCAAAGAAAATAACTCAGGAAGATTGGTTGCAACTGCAACAAGAAGACCGAACACCATATACATCCTAGACATGAAGAAGAGAGAGAAGATAGGAGCCACAAAAAAAGATTCCAAGGAAGAAAAAGTCCCAAAGACCAAAAATAAGGATGATGTATTATTGAGTGCCACATGTTTAGGGGGAGCAACCCCAAAGAAGAGAGTTACCTTTTGCCATTAAACTCAGGGGGAGAAGCACTACCCTTTGCCATTGATGTCAAAGGGGGAGATAAATTTGGATCATGATGATAGGGG
>ML787596.1:97368-118657 GCA_009831015.1 Picea engelmannii | reverse complement strand
TTTGGAAGTCATTACTTCCCTTGACCAATAACTATTGATTATTTCTCATATATTGTGCATGGTGTATTGTGGTGTATTGATGTAACCCTTATACTATTGTTCACTTCTCACTGGATATAATTTAATGGTTTAAGTATAAGTTGATTTTTTTTTTTAAATTCTACTTGATGCTGATTCACCCCCCTCTCAATATCTAAAGATACAACAACGAATCATTCACATAACACATAAGCTACCGTGGTTCACCCCCTCTTTGGATATGTAAATATCTGGCTCTTGAGATATTTTATTATTGTTCTATCATCTATGGTGCCACACACATTACAATTCTCCCTCAATTGGATCAAGATCTTTAATGAGGCGGACTAGATCACACCAGGCTCCTCAGCCTGTGATCTAACCCTCAATATATACCTTCTTTGCTTTTTTCATCTCAACAACTTACAAAAAAACCTTGGATTTTATAGTCGTTCTTACATTATGGAATTAAAATCACACCGAACCCTATCCAAATCTTCGAACAAACCCCCAAACTAGACCTCCTAGGTACCTCTTTATACTTATTTTTGGCTTATCAACCATTACATCCTCTTACCAAAACCCTAACCCTAGCATGGTTCGGTCTTCTTACATGTGCGTGTCACATGCTTTCCTCCTTTGCATGCGCTTTACTCTGCACGTGATACTTTTCCTTCCAAATTTATTTTCCTTATTTGCGCTTTATTCTGCAAAATTATCCTTTTCCCCAAAAAGGGCCTGCGCCCAACACACACCACTCAAATCTTTGCAAGAAATAACACCGTTATGAAAAGTGAATCATACCATAAATCTAAGAATTGATTAATGGATCCATCTACTCTGTTTTACACACCCCATGACATAACAATAAATTAGGTCCATCTATTTAACTGGAAGAGAAAGTAAATCTTAACTTGCATAGAATAAAGGCAATCCACTCGATAGGAAAATAAAATTCACACATTCTGAAAAGGAAACAAACATGTTGGAAAATAAAACACACCAGATGCAAGTATCATGAGTATGAATTAACTGTCTCTTGAAGCAACCCCAACAATCTAATTCTAAGAACACACACTTGCAAGAATTGAAACACACTTGTGAAAAGTAAACACTCCACAGGAATTTAAACACACTTGCAAGAAATTAAGTAAATCGAGCTAAAAGATTTACTTCCTGGTCGGCATACAAATGTAAAATAAATTATTTCCACTAATATATAACATAAACAATTTAACTTAAACTCACACCATGCTTAAAGGAATTGGCATAATTGAAAATGAAACAATTAAATATACTATGAAATCTCAAAGCTATAATCTACATTAACACAGGATCTCAAAGAAATATGATTTATTCTGTTGAAACATATATTTTTTATAAGCTTTAGACTTAAATAGGTTTAATTATCGTTAAATAAAGACAAACACGCACTTGGATATCACCATTGATGAGGTATTCCGTTGGATACAATGATCCTAAGTTCTTGAAAGTTATTGAGCCACCCACTAGTTAAAGGGTCAAATCGCTAAAAATAGTCTTCAAAATATCGGGTTTCGGGGTTTCACAGACCTAACAGTCCAACATATAAAGAGTCTCAATGTCTCGACATGCGAAATCACGAAACTATGATAAGTTTTAACCCATGTTAATTAATATGGTAAAAGCGATTAGTACTAACTAATCACATCGCAACTTCGCGATTCAGGGATCTTGCCTCGAGCGACCACCAAAGTCCCGATATACGAAATTGTGAAACTAGCTTAAAATTAAACTGGGTTAATTAAATGATTAATAATGATTAACGATAACTAAATCATATCACAGTTTCATGTTTCAGGAATCCTGTCTTGAACGACAACTTGAAATCCTGATACCCAAAGTCGCGAAACCCTTAACTAATCACAATTAATTAAAAGGTTAAAATCGATTAATATTAATTGATCAAATCACGATCTCATGATTCGGGGATCATAGCTTGAAACGAAATAAGATCGCTCGGGACTCCAAACCCCGAAATGGATTAAGGTTAAGCATGATTAATTTACATGATAAAGATTGATTTATTAACACCTTAAACAGTCTTATTTCCTGTAAAATTTACGTTGGTTTGAAATGCAGGTAAATTCAAATGATCTCTATGCTTTTCCTAGATCAAAAAATATTGACCATTAATGACATTAATAGCTGATTTAGGGAAATGATTTCAAATAAGATCCTCCTTTATCGCCCAAATATTTTGAATAAAGGAATTAAATGCGTTGTCAGAAAAGGTCTACGCAGATTGATACACTTAAGGCAAAGGATATTTTTTTCATTTTTTGAATTACATTCTCATTTTCACAGAGATTGCTTAATGAGATACTCAGTCCTGTGTGTTTTCTATGACAAATAGTAGGTTTTCTTTTTAGAAATGCTACCATTCCACCATGAAAAGGAGCTAAAGCGACTAGTGAGAATTTAGGCCAGAGTTTAGAGGTTATTTTTGATACCTCACCCAGAAATATAAACACAGTTAAAACCTGGACGAACGTATTCAACATCCTACAGTATGAGCTGGTAAACTACCTTGATGATTCAAGTGACAATGAAAATGAAGACTTATCTATCAAAAACAAGACTATTGCTCAAGCATAGATGCATAAGGTAGCAACAAGGCCAAGTCTTTTACCCTACAAT
The DNA here is from genome assembly GCA_009831015.1 of Picea engelmannii. Lineage (NCBI taxonomy): Eukaryota > Viridiplantae > Streptophyta > Pinopsida > Pinales > Pinaceae > Picea > Picea engelmannii. The sequence goes on along the minus strand of ML787596.1, from coordinate 115,960 downwards.
GATATGATTAAATGGGCACTAGATCATGTGGATGTCTCAACTATAACTATTTTCAATCCTCAGAAGGTGGTTGTTGGGTCATTTCGGTCGGAACACATACAGGTGATGTATAAGCTGTCTCCAACATCAAACTTCACTTACAATACTAGTTTTCTAGAGAATTTTAGCAAGAAGGAGTGTGATCAATATGGGAAAAATCTTTCGGATTTGATCAAGGACTGGTGCTCACGCCCTGAAAAGTTCAGAGCTGATTCTCACGGCATATACTCAATCTCATCATTGCAACCACATTTCATGTATATAGCCATGATGATGTGCAGACTTTATGGAAAAGAGAACACAACCCATTTCTTTCTACCATGGGTACCCATTATACACACAGTGGAAGAAGGTTATTATTTCAACTGGGCCAAGATATTGTCGGACAATCTGGCCAGTGAAATTATAGAATACCAGGCAAATAAAGCCAAGGGGAAATCGACTTCATTTTTTATGTCAACTTATATTATGGACACCATCTGTTTCATGATGCCTTTCCCACTAATGGGCTGGAGCTGGACTCCAGATAGTGCATAACCAATTCATATTTATCATTCAAAACTCTGGGAAGACAAGGCGGAAGATTTCTTTTATGAAATCTGTAATTGGGTAGTGGTGCCAATGCACATTGCTATTTTTGGTCACCCACCTCCTAGAATTTCAGATACAGTTGTGGATAACCTGGATAAAGTGGCAGACTGGTATATCAAGGAGAACTTCTCTTACATGAGAGTGTTCGGTTGTTCAGTTCCCCCATATTCTTTACTGCAATTTTTACCACACCGACTGGTGTGCCACGAGGTCGCATGACAAACTGTACTCGACAGGATTAGAAAAGAACTCAAAGCCGTGCAGAAAAAGGTATGGCCATCTTTTCCCTTACAGATTGGTGTATTTTCTTTATTGGATTTCGGCCACTCCAGAGTGGAAGCTGGGGCATTAGAAGAAATAAAGTTGGTTAACATTGAATTTAAGAAGCATGACCCTTAGAAGGTTGTGGGTAACCATATGGCCAGTTGCAATCTTAAAAAGTATGAACATGAAGAATCCCTTAAAGATGAAGTGTTCCGAGGGGTGAGATCTTACCAAGAATTTCTGAGTCGAGTTCGAGCCCTATCACCTGATAAAATGGTTGATTTTTACAACTTCCAAAAACACTGAAGAAGTAGTGTTTCGAAAGTATTACAAGGGGAAAACTCAATGGCTCCTACTACACAACAAACATAGATCCAAAATCTAGAAGTCGGAAGCTCTAGAAAACAAGAAGCCCCAGAAAACTCAGAGAAGTCTAAGATCTCGACTCAGAAAAAGGATATCCTGACGACAGAGGTATCTGATGACCAGGCCAAAGATCAACCAGAGACATTAACAAAGCAAGGAGAAGATAGGCCATTGTCTTCACTAGATAAATCAACTACAGATGAAACTGGAAAACAATTATCCATAGAAATCGACAACCCCATTCAGAGTGTCACGCCGTTACAGTCCACTAGAGGAAACCTCAATATAGAGGTAATACTAATAGGATATCTCACACCCATCTCTATTGAAGAGATACCTCCCTCCGATTTCTTTTTCAGTAAGAAAAGGAAAGCTATGGCGAAGAAAGAAATGCACTAGAAAGAGGGTGCAACAGTAAAAAAAAACAGAGTATTATTGGATGGACAGAGTTTGGAACATGAATATTTTTCTACAGAGGTAGCCGACTCTTTGGGATATTTTGCAAAAACTAACCTATTCTCAGTCGATAACCTAAAAGAAAGACTGAAGCAGAGAAATCAAATGATAAGTCAGTTGCAAAATCAAATAAGGAATGCATAAAATAATGTCAGAGAAGAAGTCAATAAAGGACTAGAACATGCTAGAGCTAGTGATAAACAAGAAATCCAAATGCTCAAGTCTAGTCTTGATGAGATGCATAATAAGTTGCAAGTGAGCGAAAGACAGATTATCCAGCAAGATGAGTTGATAAAAAAATTGCAAGACAAGGTTAGTTCCACTGAGAAAATGGTTGTGGATATAGCACTGTTTCAAGCTCAAGCATTGGAGGTGCTAAAGACACTGGAAATAGCTCAACAAAGCCTACTCTCTAAAGTAAAAATCGTTCAAAATCATTCTCAGGTGATGGATGAAGCATTAAGTAATATTGTTTTAAGAGAGAGAGAGAGAGGATATCGTTTCCCAAACTACCTTCCAAGAAGTGGTTATATCATCAACAAAAGAAGGAAGAGCTATGACATCCGGATAGTCTATTTCAGAGAAAAACAAAGGTGATATTATACTAAAGACTTAGGATTCAAACATAGCCGAAGGTAGGAAAATGGCTAAGGAATTGAAAGAATTTTGCGAAGAAGTTTTTTGTTCACTTAACAAAGAATTATTAGGCTTCGATAAAGAAGATAGTTCAGGAACACTAGGTCAGATTAATATAGCCAAACATCAGCTTGACATTAAAACAAATATGGAAGAAGCACAAGCTGAAATATCACAAATAAAGCAGGTTGATATTGCTCAAATAGGCAGATGGCTAGTGAATCCTAATCTACAGTTGCAGTCTATTATTTTAGAGGATAGACGGATAGAAGAGAGATTTCCTCAGCTGGAAAATAAATTATACATTTTTGAGGCTAATAAATTAATAGGGTCTTCCGGGTTGGTAGCCGAATTTGTGGGCAGGTGCATTAAATGTATTGAGCAGGGAAAAGGTAGTACCTCTAGAAACAAATGAATACAATCTGTGTACATTATCTATTTTGGAGCTAGAAGACAAGAAATAAAAACGTTCATGCCAACATAATGAGAAGATCAAGAAGATTGCAAATGAAGCGTTTCAGTTTCCATATTTTGTAATTTTAATTATTTTGAAGAAAGAGGAATTCCAACCGTTTGAGGTTGAGAATTTTTGTATAAATACATATTCGAAAGAATGAGAAATGGCTGCTTCTTGCCAGTTGTAATCGAGAAAACTCTCCTTATTGATAATTAATACAAGTGCAGACCAAAGATTCCATATTTCACCCATTTGAGTTATGTGTTCTTCTGCCTTTCCACATCCTAGCGATTTTTCATATATTTCCTTGATGAATGCCTGATCGCAATTTAGTAAAACATCTAGTGTGGTTATGTTTCACTTAGTTATCTAATAACAAACATATTTTCCTCTGTATTTACTGTTAGTAGATACAAGACCTGTGGATTAACTAGATGGCTACATTTTATGCTTCATTTAAAGGTTATATTATCTATTTTCTTCTTCTGTAACAAAGTAAGATTCTTCTCCATTTGATGCCTTGCTTTGTATAACAACTTTATGTTTTTCTCTCATTACATCCAATATTTTCAAATTTGACTCAGACACGAAAAACGACCTCTGAGCTGTCATACTATTAATTCGATTTAAGGATTTTTTCTCACATAACTGAAACAGAAAAAGCAAACTTTTAAACTTTCCTCATTTATTGTGCTTTGCGCCTTAAGTACAAACTCAGGAACAACATATTCCATCATAGTTTGGACTGTTCCTCTAATATCCCCCCCCAAGAATGAATAAGGAACTCTCTTTTATACATGAGTTTCTCTAAAAACTAAAATAAGAAATAATAAAAGCAGATTCACAAGTTCCTCTACTGGTTAAAACAATTTACTAATAAGTAGAAACTAAAATTCAACTAGTAAATAATTACAAGATCTTTGCTAATAATACAAAACTAATCAAACTAATCTCATCAATAGTTCCAAGATTCTCTTCTTATCTAATATGATTGTTTCTGATCCAAATTTATGGCAGATCTCGATGGTTGAATAAGTATTTTCGTGTATTACAAAACTATCCTGCATAGTAACATCAACTATGACATCACAAGTAATGAAAAATAGTAAAATGTCGATTTCTCAAAAGGTACGATCTGGATCTTTGTGATATTTTGATGATAGGATTATATTGACTTAATAATGCCTCTTATGAAAAATATCAAGTACCCACTTTGTGGATCTTTAGTTATAAGCGTTGCAACAAGTGGCTTGGAGTAACAATAAGAGTAACAACAAGTGGCAATTGATTCCGCAACAACAAACTAAACGATATTTTCAAAGATAACTGCATAATATGTTACCTCTCTAATATTTAACCATAATTCATATGAAATACTAAAGAAATGTAATGTAAAACACCTTGGTTCTAAATCCCACATATAAGCATTAAAAATGATTAATAAGCATTAATACAAGGTTATGGGTAAATAAGAAGGGATTGAAAGTAGGAAAAATATTATGTAAATGGATGACAATTCCACGACCCAACATCTCCCCCAAACTGAATATGTTGCATTTCAACATGCAACCCACAACCAAGTTGTAAGGACTTACATTTTTTCAATGTACTTGCCAGTTACCTTGAAAGATTTTCTTGCTATTTTTTCCACTGTCATGAACCTTCCTATAGGCTGCCATAAATGATTTTACTGGAAGCATGTTAATGGATTTTTACCTTTTGTGCTGGATCATTTCCCCCATGTTCGCAACAGGTTCTTGTGGAGCATCTCTTGAATTCACTGTTGGTTCTTGTGTAACAACATGATTTTTTTCTTGTCTTTTATGAGAGCCAACATTGGTTCTTGTGTAGCAGTGTTGGAGTGATTCCCTTCCATATTCAATGTTGGTTCTTGTTTGGAAGTGCTTATGTTGTCTTGGGGATTTGATGCTTCTATTGTGATGCATGTTTCAAAAGTATCTTTCAAGTGATCCTTAGCAATTCTGATGGAGTTGTAGCAGATGAGTTTCAACAGATGACAAGTTGCAGCAAATGAGTTACAACATATGAGTTTCAACAAATGAGTTGTAGGAGTAACAATTTGTTTTTAACCATTTTCTCATAAACTACAAACTGGGTTTCTCTGAAATTTTGCAGTCATATTTTCACTATTCCATTGCTTCTCCTCATAAAAAAAATGGAGGTACCCACATCACAGATATTGAGAAAAAGACAAATTGGATGTAGGTGACGATGCTTAATTTCTAAAAATGTATGAAATGTGTTTGCTTGAAACTTTGTGGGTTTGTTCATCTTACCATAATGCGTCTCTCCTTCAAGTTTCATGAATACCCAATCTACATTTTGCAATATATCCTCATTTCAATTTCTCTTTCTTTAAGAACAAAACAAGTATAAAAACTCATCAATACTGAAAAACTCACCAAACTCTTTAGAAAACAATTCCGTGAAAAAAAACAGTGGCAATAATTTCTAGATATCCATTTCACTTGGTTGTGTCTTGAATATTCCATTGTTAGCACATCAACCATTCCCCCCAAACTGATTATGCGACATTTCCTCATGATGCACTGAAAAACAAGTAGACGTTGTATTTTCAATCTCAACAAACAATTGTGAAAGGATGGAATACATCTTCAATCATCAATCTGGAAATAAAAATGGCTATCTTGCCTATGGAAATGAACTTCAACACATAATCTCAAAATCAGTTCTCTATTGAAAGTTGGTGCTTAAAAAAAAATCATCTCTTCATGCTTTAAAAGTTTGTATATCACCTTTCTGTGTAAACTCGTCTCTGCTTTAACAAAATATGTTCTCATTAAATCCATATCCATTGTTATATTCATGCTTGAATAACCATTAAAGAAACACAATGCATGTTTACCTGAGTGGAGGAGATTTTGGTTAACTATCTTGATTATGGATGGTTGTAAATGAATGCCCATAATGTATAGAAGACTCACATTGTTGAAACCAATCTTGGTAATGTGGATATTTGACAGTTTACAAGTGAATGGAAAAAAAACACCCAACAACTTAAAAAAAGGGATAATGTCAAAGAATAATCATCCAACAGGAAATGGGAAGTAAAATACCCAAGTAAGGAACATAAAATAATGATAACATTTTCATCCATTCTCATAGTTGAATCAATGCAATTAATGAGAGACCATGTTCCATTTTTGAACCAATTTATTTCCCAAGTCACATGAATCTTTCTACAATGTTTCCATCGACTATCATGTTACTAGCAAAGATAAACATTATCTTATGAGCAGAAATACCACTTTCAGAAAATACCCTGGCAATAAGCAACCAAGATGTTCCAGATCACTTAAATACCCCTTGACCAACTCTCACATTAGATCTGGAAATGCTAATACAAAATTGTCTTGAAAATTTGATAGACTTTGGAGTTACAAAGGCTAGACCCCTCATGATGAGTAAACCCAATGTATGCATTAGTAAATCATGGAGACAAACTGAGGAAATCATGCCTATGTTTTCCACCCTATTGTGTGACAACATATTCTTATATAGGAATGGCTTCTAGAGCAACTTCTTCTGCTATAGGTTCTTTTGGGGAAACACATTCCTCTCCGCCAATAGTTTCCTTGGCCTATGAATGCGTATCGACTTCTCCTTGGTTTGTTGTTGGTTCTTGTGGAGAAACAACAATACCTCTTCTTTTCTTACTGATGGTTCTTGTGTGGCAACAACACAGGTTTCTTGTGTAGAAACATACTAGTACCCTCTCCATGCTTCAACAAGGTTGTGGGAAATGATGCCATAAGTAGGATGATGTCATGAGTCACATGGAACAAGGGTGGTGATGGCATAGTGATGAAAGGTAAGGCAATGGACAATGTGCCCTGCCCCCCTCCCCAAATTGAAATATTTTAGCAATCCTTGGAAAATGACAATGAAGTATGATAGAGGAAAAATAATGGAGTAGGCATAGGTAATTTTCCAAATACACATCTATATAATTCAATTAATCATGATTAAATAAAAGAGAAACAAGCATACCTGCACCTACCTATGAAGTCCATAATGTTTGTAGCAACATGCTGATCTAATATGGTCCAAAATGATGTAGAAACTTTGCAAGGGAGAGTAGTGTGGAGCTTGCAACATGTAGCACAATGTATATTTGGAACAAACTTCTGATGTAGTATTGAATCTTGGAAATCTTTATTCAACTTGGAAATCATTATTTAGAGAGTAACTTGGATGGAATTGTTTATTTCTTTGCAAACCTCCCCGCTAGGAAGCCAGTTCTCAAACAAGGTTTTTCCAACTGCACCCAAAGGGTTTTCAAAATCATAATGTTTTTATTCCCGAGGAATTCCTGCCAACAATCTAGTTTTCAAGAATTCCAAGGTCTGATGGCGCATGAGACAAATTTTCACCATCAAATTTTGTGAGGAAAAGGAAAATAAGATGGCTCAACAGTGTAAGTGAGCTGAGTGACTTTATTTCATGGGTTAGGTGTGGATGGAGTAGTAAGTAGGAAATGAGGAGGTTGAAGTAGGCCTGATAATGATGGTCTCATGAGGATTTTGACTTTAAGTTTGACCAAAAATGAAACTTTATTAATCTTCAACATGTATGTATTCATGAGTCATGAAGAAATAAAGACATAAGAATACCATGGTATTGGTGAATGAGCATGATGGATATGATATAGCCTGAAAGGATTGTTCTGGGGCAAGGGAATGTGGTCACATGACTTGATTTCTAGAATGTTGGTCTTCAATGGGTCTTCACATCAATTCTCCATTTGTCTTGTCTTCGATCCATCTACAACTTTGAAGAAAAAGTTGCAACAATGCAACAATAAGGAAAGAGTAACAACATCATGTAGTACTACTGTAACAACAACATGTATCAGCATGTAGCGACACTCTAACAAAATTATTATAGACAATGATAGGCTCAGAAATGGATATGAAGGATGTCTGTAAAGTATGCCCCTTTTTGTATGAAATTTTGTCTTCAAGAATCACTTGTGCATGAATTGACTCCCTTAGTCTTCCCAAGACCTGCAAAAAATTAGCACTTACCTGAAATAAAATGTGAGATCATGGAAGAAGAGAGGTGATCGGTTTCTCTTCATCCAAGAAATACTAAAAAACAACAAGTATTTACTTATAAAACAAACCCAAGGAAAAATGAACAAAGCAAAATTCATTTTATACCTATTGAGGAGTGGCAACCACCTTAGACTACCTAGAAGTATTTCGTTAATAATTTCCTCATTTCTCAAACAAAATGAAAACATATTCATAGGGGTAATTCCAATAGAAACAAGTTTTAAAAATGTTTTAACGTGATATTCCAAATATGTTGAGTAACGACCTGTATGCTAGTGTTGTTTTCGTTATTTCCGCCTAGACCAACAATCACTAAATTGAGTAAAATTTTTTCGTTTGATGTCATATTGACTTGATTCAAATTGGAGATGAAAGAATATTCATATTTTTATCTCCAATAGAAACAATTTTTGAATCCAAGAATAATGGATGTGTCAAATATGCCAATGAACAATTGGGAAAACATAGTTTTAAGAGTGCAAATTTAGGATAAGCAATTAGTATTTTGGGTGTAACTTTCTCATATGATATAAAAATTGCGTGATTCAAATTGAGTTGTAAACTATATACATAGGAGAATAGAATTTAGAAACATGTTTGAAAAATTCATCCATTAGATGTTCCAAAATTTGACTGTCCTAACTCTATTCTTGAGCTGCCTACTCTACACCTGGTCACTATTTTGGTCACATCTTTTCGTTTGAGATCCAAATTGAATAATTCAAAATGGGTTATAAATTAGACTTAAAGGGATATGTTGGATAGAAACAAGTTTTAAAAATGATCCCATATGCCCCCCCAAAATAGGACTGTCCCGACTGCGTTTTCAATGAATTTATCAAGCCAAAATGCCATAAGTGTCCAATCAAGAAGATATTTCTCCCAAATGACGATCTGGGTATGTGTAATTTTTCATATACAAGTATCTCTCTATGTAAGAAATACTCAAACCAAAAATTATGAATACCCAGATCCTATTTTATGCACTATGACTTATGCACTATCTATAACGAATGTAAAGAATATACCCAAGATCATAAGTAAAAGATGAATTAATCGCGAAATCCAAAAATGTGGCAATGGGATCTTGACATAACCATCATAGGAGATCAAAAAAAGACACAAAGTGTCCCATTATTAAAATTATAATATAATGAGAGCCTGACATAACCACCATGAGAATTGACGAGAGTCCACAAAGTGTCTCATTATCCATGAAATAAATTCCACATTTTGTTCATGAAATTGGGATTCTTGTGTGATGAGGGCTTTGAAAATACGAATGGTAAATCAACCATCATTAAATAATTCACCAATATGCATAAGATTAAAGAGATTGAGTGTGGGTAGAGGCAATCAATGATGAAGAATTGAGGGTTGTAAAGGAGTCTAAAAATGAAAAAGGAGCATGGTTTTAATAAATAAGAGAAATAAATGACGAAAAAAAGAGTAGACGGGTGTTGAAAAGAGGAAGGGGGAGTAGTAGGTAATGAAGGGAAAGAAAATGGAAAAGAAAGGAAGAATGAAGAGTAAGAAAGAAGAAGGCAAGTAAAGATAGGATGTAAGAGGAAATAATGGAGAAAATAATTTTCAAAGGAAGAGGGGTAGAGAAGATAAAAATAAAAAATACGAGAGAAGAGAAGTGGATGGAAACAAGAGGGAAATAAAATAGAAAGTTGGAAAGATGGAAGCAAGGAGAGAAATGAAGCAAAATAAAAGGAAGAAGAGGAGGGGTGACTAATCTTATATGGATAATAAAATTAAAAATATTTAACAACCCAAATGTCATATATAATGAAAATTGATAGCATACCTCGATAATTAATCCAGACTCAAGTTTGAAGGCTTCGACATTCCCTTGACTCCTTCTAGTAGAATCTTCTTTCACCAATGCTTTCTTACTCCTTCCAAAATTCCTACAAAAGAGAGATTAGTACTATGGGTGGCTCTTACTACACCACAAAAATGATCCTTTTAACTTATTCAAACTACATGCTCAAACTTAGAAATGCATCTAAAAACCAATGCTAGTTGTACTTTCGCGCCTTCCATAACTTCCCCGACAACGACACCAAAATGTTGGGCAAATTAATTGCTTATTAAAGCAACTAATTAATCAATACATTAATTATCAATCCAGGGTGCGTCTATTTATTTCAAAGTTATGATACAAAGTCTATGCAGGATACAATTTCCCTTCTAACATCGATTATCTAATATGCGTTGTAGTAAAGTAAATCAAACCACTCAACAAGATATCAAAAATCAAATCTCAACACTCAAAACTTTGCAAGAAATAACATGGTTCGGTAAAATAAATCATACAACATTTCATCTAAGTACTGATTAATGGATCTATATACTCTATTTTACACACCCCATGACATAACAGGAAAGTAGGTCCATCTATTTAACTGGAAGAGAAAGTAAATCTTAACTTGCATAAAAGAAAGGCAATCCATTCGATAGGAAAATAAAATTCACACATTCTAAAAAGAAAACAAACATGCTAGAAAATAAAACACACCAGCTACAAGTATCAAGAGTATGAATCAACTATATCCTGAAGCAACCCCAACAATCTAATTCTAGGAACACACACTTGCAAGAATTGAAACAAAGTTGCGAAAAAGTACACTCTGTAGGAAATGAAACATACTTGCAAGAAATTAAGTAAATCGAGCTAAAAGATTTACTTTCCGATCGACATACATATGTAAAACAAAGTATTGCCACTAATCTACAACATAAACAATTTAATTGAAACTCACACTATGCTCAAAGGAATTGACACAATTGAAAATGCAACAATTAAACATACTATGAAATCTCAAAGCTATAATCTACATTAACACAATATCTCAAAGAAATATGATTTATTCCATCATAGTTTGGACTGTTGCTCCAAGAGACCCCCCCAAGAATGAAGAAGGCACTCTCTTTTATACATGAGTTCGTCTAAAAACTAAAATAAGAAACAATAAATGAGTTCCTCTGGTGGTTAAAACAATTTACTAATAAGTAGAAACTAAAAATCAACTAGTAAATAATTACAAGATCTTTGCTAATAATCCAAAACTAGTCAGACTAATCTCATCAATGGTTCCAAGATTATCTTATTATCTAAGATGATTGTTGTTGATCCAAATCCATTGCAGATCTTGATCGTTGAAGATGGATTTTCGTTGATTACAAAACTGTCCCGCAAAGTAACAACAACTGTGACATCACAAGTAACAACAAATAGTAAAATACTGATTTCTCAAAAAATACGATCCGCGTTTTTGAGATATTTTGAGGATAGACTTATCTTGACTTAATAATGCCTCATATGAAAAATATCAAGTACCCACTTCATGGATCTTTAGTTATAATCATTGTAACAAGTGGCTTGTAGTAACAACAAGAGTAACAAAAAGTGACAATTGATTCTACAACAACAAGCTAAACCACCTTTTCAAAGATAAGTGCAAAATATGTTACCTCTCTAATATTTAACCATAATTCATATGAAATACTAAAGAAAAGTAATGGAAAACACCTTGGTTTTAAATCCCACATATAAGCATTACAAATGATTAATAAGCATTAAAAATGATTAATAAGCATTAATACAATGTTATGGGTAAACAAGAAGGGACTGAAAGTAGGCATAAGATTATGTAAAATGATGAAAATTCCATGGCCCAACATATACCATGTGTGGGACTGGTGAGGTGGACTGGGAAGTTTTAATGAAGGAAATAAGAATCTTTCCCAACAATCCAACCTACACCTACATGAATTGAATACACTGCATGCCCAATGTACTTGGATATCATTGACTGACATAACCTATTAATGGTGATCATGTTGGGTATTTGAGCAGTTATAACTGTTGTCTGAAATGGTACTTGTAAACGTGAAGGGTCTATTGAGATTCCAACGAGAAGGATGCATAAGACTTACCCCTTCGATTCGGGAGCCTAACACCGAGGGCTTGCTTCTGACAGAAGTCATTGGGGATCCCAAGGATAATGAGGAAGAAGAGGTAACAGGTGGGAAAACAACATAGAGAGGAAGAGCTTGCAAATGTGCAGAAGAGAACATCAACAAACCGTAAAGGAAAAAGAGAACAAGCGCATAAGTGCGTAGAAACCAAACACACACAGAAGAGTAGAGAATGATCATGCACATAAGTGAGTCGCAAACTCATAAAAATATGTTTCGAATGAGAAGTGGATCTTACACACACCACTTTGAGTAGCAAAGAAGATTTGAGAAGTTTTTCTGAAGAAAATAGAAAGCTTTCCCGAGAATAGAATGGTCGCCCTGGAACAGAGAAGACCCATATCCATAATGGAGCAACAAAGGACTATGAATTGGTTCTTACTGGAAAGAAATTGACACTGGTAACGAGAGGTCATCGAGGGATTGTGTAGCAGAGAAGGGTATCTTTTGTGCAGAGGAGATCTAGTTGGGAAAGTTCCTAATAAACTCTTGGAGGTCCTGAGCTTAATGGAAAGAGGGATTCTTTTGTTGTTGCTAGTGGAGTGAAGGACCTTCTTGAGCCATTCGTTGACTTGGAAGTCAATTGAGATAGTCCCCTGGTGGTATCGTGGCATGCTATAGAAAGGAAAAGTGCAACATAGCCTACGATTGGGTGTAAAGGCATTTCCCCTCAATTAGTTGGCTGGTTGAAGGTTTCACTAAATAGATAAATGTTTTACTTGGAATGTCTCATGCTTGTTTATTAATGATTGCAAATTGTGTTCTATTTATGTGAATGGTGTGAGTATAGTGAATGACATCTTTGAGTGGAATGGAGTTATGCATTGATCTCTTGAAGAATTAATATTTGAATTGTGATAAATGAATGAGGATGGCCAATGCAGGCCAATAACCCTATATTTCTCCCAGTTCTTGAATGGAAATCTTTCAAGATGTAAATTCTTCATTTGGGTGTTCAAGGGTAGAGTATTTCTTTCCTACTCGGGGGTTGTTTAAGATCTTAAGGGGTTGAGTTAAATCCATGTAGGGAAGACTCCAGGACTATTAATTCCTAGAAAATTATTTAACCCTGTTGAAAAACTTTATTTAAACCTAGAGAAACACTAGCCATCGATTTGACAAAAAGAATTAGATCTTAACTGTTTGTTGGAGATCTGAGCCTCAAAAGAAATCTAGTCAGAGGGTGAAATTATTAGGAAAACTCACGTGATAAGACTTGGTGAAATCCCGATGGGAGCATTTTGAGTGGGCGTGAGTCATTGATCTGTCAGAGGATAGTTCGATGAGATCTGGTTTGTAGACTCCCTGAGCGCTATATCGATAAGCTCATTGGAAGACTATAGATCAAGAAGATATGAAGAAATGGAATAAGAGGAGTCTTTGATGGGAATGTCCAATGCCAAGAGTCTGAATGCATGAGGTATGTATATTTTTTGGTGTGGATGCTGATGGGTCCTGAGCCATTGGATCTGGATGAAAAGATCCAAGGACCATTGGATCCATCAGAGAGTTCTCGTTGGGAAGAGTCGATCGGGAAGTTGCGAGCACACTCAGAGTGATTACATATTGATGGTATAAGTCCCAAGTGGATAGGAACCGTTGATATGCAGGTATGGTAACCTAATACAAGGACATCCATAGATTTGGTTGTAGACCCCACTTGTCAACATATTACGTGGAAGATGGGTGAGATGTTATTTTTTGCGTAGTTTTGGGTGTCAGTTTGATTTGGGACATCAATTTCTAAGCTTGAAGACTGTTGGATTTGTAGGAATAGGTCCATCAGAGAAGTCTGACTGGGATTGGAATGTGAGTAGAGTAACTTTCTTTCTCGATGGGAAGAGAACTTGATTCTCTGAGGATCGTTGATATGGCCGGGTAGGACAAGTCACAACCATCTGATCGGGGAAAAGTCATCCCTGGTTTGTGTAGCAATATTTCTACTATAGATTTGTTGAGTGGTGCGTGGTGATGAATATGTGGATTTGTCATGAGAACATGATGGGAAGAAGATGTCCCCACGTGCTTTCTTAGGGACAAAGGTCATGCAAGGGTGAAAACCCAAGACCTAAGGATTATTGGAGGTGGAAATTTGACATCCCACCAACCTAAGTAGGTTTAAGGGGTCGGGTGTGTTACACTTTGGATGGTACTCACCTAAATGTCCCCAAAGTTCCTAGAAACATATTTTTCCAACAAAAAGGAAGGATCTCTCTATACATAGAAAGTCTCATCCAACCCAATATTAATTTTGTCAAGATTGATCTTGGCACATATTCCATTTTCATAGAGAGGAGACTATAGCTCTTATTAAATTTGTTGTTGATTTCAAGGATCATTTTTGGCATATGCACTTTTTCGATGCCCCTTATGGTGAAGGTTGATAAATTCACCTATAGGTAAATTCCACTACCTCTCTTCTCATATTAACTTTCCTTGTATTAGCAACAACATAGAATTTGAAACTCTCATTTTAGGTTTAGAAAGGGATGTTGACTTAGGTTGTATACACTTAATAGTTTTTGGTGATTCAAGGTTGATCGTTAACATGGTCAAATAGGTTTGTACTCCAACCAATGAACTCCTAAAACAATACACCTAATTGGTTTTGAGCTATCTTGAAATTTTTTTGTCCTTCAATTTGACTTACATACATAGAGACCTAAATGCCATAGTTGATAAATTGGTTGCTTATGTTGCTAGACCCAAGAAGTATCTCTTGTCTAACCATGTTGATTAATCTATGATTTCCTTGTATAGAGTCCACACCCCTAATACTGACGAGTCTTAGCAAGTTTTCTTAGATGACAAGGGAATCTACTCCTTTTTTCTTAATAAGCAAGTTGATAATGTTGTTGTTATTCATTTAGATGAAAAAAATTTCCCAAAGGTTTAGTACCCTTGGTGATTTTGTTTTCTCTAAGTGATGTTGGAAGTATTAGAAAACCTTATCAAGAAGCTTCAAAGGGGAAAGTGAGGGAGAATATTCTTGTGAATATTGGCTTAGATGATGACCCATAATTTTTGTAAATAGATGCTAACTATTTTGAATTAGAAAAAGGGAAATTCACTTCCCCATTCCATGAGTTTAGGGGTGTCTTTTCTTTGTCATATGCTAACCTGCATGGTTTTGGACCAAGGAGAATTTAACATGCTATTACCGTAAAAGAGAATACTATTCCCATTTGGAAAAGGAAACAACTGGTCAATCTAGCTTTAGAGGCCACTATTAGAAAGGAATTCGACAAAATGCTTGATCCTAACATCATGTTATCTATTAAATACTCTAAATGGGCTTCTAACCTGGTCTCATTTTAGAAAAATAATTGCGACAACCACTCATGTGTAGACTTTGGTTACCTTAACAAGGCAAGCATGAAGGATAACTCCCCCCTCCCAAATATGGAAATGATCTTGCAACAAGTTGCAAGATCTTAGATGATGTCTCTCCTTGATGGAATTTCAAGCTATAACCAAATTTATCTCAAGAAACCAAACCATTGTAAAACCACCTTCACTACTTGGTGGGGCACCTTCATTTACAAATGTATGCCCTTTGGTTTGATCAATGCAAGTGCTACTTTCCAGAGAGCTATGCAAATAAATTTCAATGACTTAATTGGTGTGTTAATTTAGGTATACCTCAATGACCTTACTATCCATTCTAAATTGTGAGGGGATCACTTTGATCACATTAAGCAAGTATTTTTATGCTGTAGAAAATATGACATGTCCTTGAATTCAAATAAGCCTATTTTTGGTGTCACAATACTTGGAAACTACCTACCCATATTGTTTTGTATTTTGGCATTGACATTGATTCAGAAAGGGCCCATGTGATTCAAAACCTACCTCCACATTCTATAAAGAAGGAGATACAATCCTCTATGGGAAAAATCAATTTTGTTAGGAGGTTTATACCTAATTTTGCTAGAATGGTCAAGCATATTCATAATCCGCTCAAGAAAGACCGAGAGTTTTCTTGGACTCTAGACACTAAGAGAGCCTTTGCCCATATCAAAATGGACATTTCTTCTGCAATTGTTCTTAACAAACCTGACTTTCTGAAATATATTTTCATATACACCAATGCTACAAGGGAAACTATTTGTAATGTCCCTTTCCAAATAGGAGCTCCAGAGAGGAGGCTTAATGGTCTAAACTGCCCCTTTAGACTATAGCCAGGGCCAAAGAGGGGTAAACAGGGTTACTAGAGGTCACTCTAGTCACAGGTGTTATATTCAAAAAGTGACATTGAGCTAAAAAGGGTTAAAAGTGCTTTTAAGTCATTATGAACTAAAAATAGAAGTCAACAGTGAATTAGGGTTTCAATAGTGAATAAGGGTTTTGGAAGTCAACATTGAATTAGGGTTTCATCATGATTTAGGGTTTTGGAAAGCTATAAAGGAAGGGTCAATGACCTAATTCATCATTATGCAGATTATGACTTGTCATTGAGGAGAAGAGGCACATCTCAGGAGAGATAGTTCAGTGTATTCCAGGAGGAAGACACCAATTGGCTGATTTCGGTGTTGAAAGACACACCCTAGTCACCGAGAAGATCATCCAGGTCTTCCATCATTCTTCATTGATTCAGCAGTGCTCCCATATTCTGGGTAATATCTTTTAGTTGCTTATTTGTATTCCGGCTAAGATCCTTTTGTCTTTTGATCTAGCCGAGTGTTGTTATTTTATTCAGGTGCAGTTGCTTATTTGTATTCCGGCTAAGATCCTTTGTCTATTGATCTAGTCGAGTATTGTCAGTTTATTTAGCCGCATTCGGCCATTTTTTAATCCACAGAGATATCATAATACAAACTTTGCAGTCCTTTGTCACGTTTATTATTTGTATGATCATTTATATGCTGTAAACCTTTGATCCTACACACACATTAGCAAAATTTTCTAGACTAGCCAAGTCAGGAACAATACAGTGGTATCAGAGCTTTAGTCCTGCCAGCCTGTGACTAAAGACAATGAATGCAACAGAAGACCCAGAGGGACGTGAACACGTAGGTGATGAATATGTCACTTACAACAGGCATCAGGAAAGAAGGCATAGGCCTGATTTCCCCCTTTTTCTTCCTAGCTCAGAGGAAGAGGAAGAGACACATAGAGAAGAAGAGAGAAGGGAAGAGCATATGAGGCACCTGGATGAGGTATTGAGCATCATGGAGGCACAAAAATTATATGCCAAAGAGTCCAAGTGCGAGTTCGGTATGACAAAGTTGCTTTACTTAGGCCACATCATCAGTGCACAGGGGGTACAAGTGCACCAAGAGAAGATCAGGGCCATTATGGATTGGTCGACGCCCAAGAATGTGACAAAATTGAGGAGCTTCTTCGGGCTGTGCAACTATTACAGGTGCTTCGTATGGGTTTTTTCTCAGCTTGGAGAACTGCTGACAGATCTTACCAAGCATGGGGCCTTCATATGGACTAATAAATCACAAGAAGACTTTGATCACATGAAGGAAGTCATGGGCACTTGTCTAGTGTTGGCACTACCAGACTTCACCTTGCCATTTGTACTAGAGTGTGACGCATCCGAAGAAAGGATCAGGGCAGTTTTGATGCAGGGAGGACACCCCATTGTATTCAAGAGTTGAAATCTTAGTCAACCTGAGAGGTTGTACTCCATTTATGACAAGGAAATGTTGGCAATAATGCATGCCTTGACCAAGTTCAGACAATATTTGGTAGGCAACAAATTTGTGGTCAAGACCGATCACAACAATTTGAAGTATTTCCTTGAGTAGAAGGACCTCAGTGAGCACCAACAGAAATGGGTGAAGAAGGTACATGCATTCGACTTTGACATAGAGTATGTCAAGGGGAAAAAGAACATTGTGGCCGATGCACTATCGATGAGACCTGCAGCATGTTCTTTGATGGAGATTTCAATAGATTGGAAATCCCACTTGTTAGTGGAATATTCCAAGAACAAGTTTGCTTGTGAGGTGATGGATGGGCAAATACAGAATGACCGCTATAGGGTCATTGATGATGTCATATTTTACAAGGATAGAGTCTACTTGGTGCCAGATTCAAGGCTTAAGAAGAAGATCCTCAATGCAGTTCATGATTCACCTCTAGCAGGCCATCAGGGGTTTTTCAAAACCTACAGACAGATTAGAGAGAGGTTCTCATGGAAGGGCCTCAAACAAGACAATATGAGACACGTCAGTGAGTGTGTGACTTGCCAGCAAAACAAGTCAGAGCATGCTCTTCTAGAAGGGATACTTTAGCCACTCCCCATTCCAGAGCAGAAATGGGAGAGTATATCTATGGACTTCATCACCGGTCAACCCAAGGTCCAGGGTAAGGACTGTATCTATGTAGTGGTCGACAGATTGACCAAGTTTGCTCACTTCTACTCCATACCGACAGAGTACAACACAATTCAGGTAGCCGAGCTTTTCTTCAGGGAGGTCTTCAGACTTCATGGGTTGCCGAAGAACATCGTCAGTGACAGGGACAATCGGTTCATAGGGACATTTTGGAGAGAGTTGTTTCGGTTGGTGGGGACAGAGTTGACACCTAGCACCAGTTATCACCCTTAGACAGATGGGCAGACTGATATTGTCAACAAGTGGGTTGAAGGGTATTTGAGGAACTATGTAGGAGGACAACAGAGAACGTGGGTAAAGTGGTTACATTTAGGAGAACATTGCTACAACACCACCTTCCACAT
>ML787596.1:85537-96170 GCA_009831015.1 Picea engelmannii | reverse complement strand
CGTTTCCTAGACTAGCCAAGTCAGGAACAATACACTGTTTTAGCTATCTTCTTACAAAAAGATGAAGTGTATTTCAAACAACCAATTGCTTTTATGAGCCAAAGCCTTTCTAATGTTGAGTTGAAGTATACATTGATTGAAAAGCACACTTTCTCTTGAGTTAAGGCCATTGAGAATTTTTTCCATTTCATCCTTGGAAAACATACTAAGGTAAAGGTTCCTTTACCATCTATGGAATTTCTATTGTCCCAAATTTTCCGTTCAGGCAAACTCCCTCATTGACAAACCAAGATCCAAGAGCATAATTTCAAAATATCTACTTCTCACACAATCAAAAGGTGGGATTTGGCTTTCCATGTAGCTTAGCATGCTGAGCCTAATCATCATTCCAACAATGATGATGACTCATTATTTTATTTATTTATTGTTAACCATGAGAGTGTAGATGTTGTTGATCATCCCTGGTTCATAAAATAGCCTATTAACATTAGAATGAGCATTTCCCTCCTCATTTCCACAGTCACGAACAAAGAAGGATAAGGTTGGAAGCCTCAAAGTATGTCATATTGGGTATTTTATTGTTCCATAGAGATGCAGATGGCATGCTCTTGAATTGTGTTGTTGAAGAGACTAGTCGAAGTATGCCCATAGTCCTTCATGTACAACCATTGAATCCATTCACCTTGGTGGGGATTTCACATCCAAATCCATGGCCCACAAAATTATATGAACCAATTACTATTGACCTTTTGTTTTTAAATACTTCTATAAATTTGTGCAAGCATGCAATGCTTACTCGTGAACAACAAGGAGACAAATTTTTTTTGCAACGTCCCTTCAACCTATTGTTCTCAATATTTCTTTTTGCTAAGTGGGGTCTAAGATTTATTCGCCCTATTATCCCCTGCCATCTTCTGTGGATCCTTGCAACCACTAACTACTTCACCAAGTGGCTTAAAGTTGACCCACTAAAAAATGCAAAGGATGAATATGCAATCAATTTCCTAGAAATTAATATTTTCTCGCCTGCCATTAAAAATTATTTCTAATAATGAACTTGTTTTTGTTTTTATTTATAAGAAATTGATTAAGTTTTGTAATAAATTTGGGGTTAAGATTTCACCTTGTCCACTTAGGGATTATCCCTAAGGAAATGGCCAAGCATAATCTATCATTTCAAAGTTGATAAATATTCTAAAGAGGATCATAAGAGAAAGACCCCACCATTGGCATACCCAACTCCCTTACGATCCATGGGTTGAACACACCATAACAAAAGTAACATTGGGGAAACACGTTTCCAGTTGTTGTATGGTCAAGAGGCTACCATGCATTCAGAACTAGAGCTATCATCCTTTCTCCTTACTTTCTAGTTTGAAAAACTAAGTTCTGCTCATCTTTCCCAAAGAGTTCACACTTTGTTGACCTTGGACGAACAAAGGGAAGATACCTTGACTAATCTAAAACATAGACATGAAACTATTAAAAAATACTTCAACAAGAAAGCTAAATCTACAACCTTTTAAGTTGGACACAAGGTTTTATTGTGAAACTCTACTTACGGCAATAAAGGTTAACACTTTAAGTATACCTTACATAATTACATCTAATGTTGGAAGTAATGCATATCTTCTCAAGGACAAACATGATAAGTTATTTTCGTATAATATAAATGAATCCCATTTGAAACATTATATTTATCCCAACCTGGGGGTACGTCATAATTAAATAAAACAAAAAAAAAACAATAAAACTATTAGTTTAGGTTTGCTTTTCCCTATTAGCTTGGATTTCAAATTTTTCTCTTGCTTTAGTTTATTTCTATTTTCTTTAGTTGCTTTAGTTTATTTCTCTTTTCTCACCTTATTTTGGTTCTCCTATTGTCTTTTTGTATTTTATGTTGATTTGTGTTGGTCTTTTCTTTTAATCATGTTTCCTTATATGCTTTCGTTGACTTTGATTATTGACCAATATTCAAGTTCTACATTTTATGGTATTAAAAAAATGATGGTAGATAGCTTTAGAATTCTCTCTTGTATGATTTCTAATAGTATTGGTTGAGATTCACACTAATGCAATAGGATATGAGATTCAATTTGTCTAATATTTCTTCTTATATGTTTCATTATGAAGCGCATCACATTGATATAGGGATTGAAAAGTTGATTCCTTTCTTTTCTTCATCCCTCTCATTATTTGTCCTATATAGTGGCTTTAGCATACATTATTATGGATGATTTCTATTATTTTTCCTATGCATCATTACCATAATTTAATGGAAGATATGATTGTGAAAATTCACATTGGACCAACTTCAAATATCTTTTAGTCCCTACTTCGTTTGTTCCATAAAGCACTAGTAAGGGAAACCAAGATTCTAAGTCCTGGCCTAATTTTCACCAATCCTCTTTATGGAGTTTCCATGTGTTGATCCAAATATTGGTCAATGAAATTATGATTGCAAAGCATTGCGATTATATTTCCTTAAGTTGCCTTGATGAACCCTTGCCTCAAAAGCTTACATATTTTCCCTCTATTTCCATTGAAAAGCCTCCCCACTCATTGAAAATTGAGAGAGGTCCCATACCTAAAACTTCTTTGGAATTATAAGGAGGATGGTGGATGTTAAGATATGGTAGAGTTCTTTGGAAGTTTGAACAACATGTAAATGATTTGCATGCTTTCAGTTTTATGGTTGATGTCTCTTGCGTATGTATTATATGGTCACATGGTTCATTTGCTATGCTTTATCTATGGTTTGATCTCAATCATTATTTTCCATACTCATATGCCTATGGTTCTAATTCTACTGGCATTGCTCAATTCATGGTTTATTTGTGCATGTTGATGGTGGGCTCCATACTAGTTTTGTGTTCCTTCTAGTTAGCAGGCTATATGAGTTTCAAATAAAAAAAGGGGAAATGGCCTAAGGCCTAGCAAGAACAACAAGTAGCTTATATCGAATATGGTCTTACACGTGCATCACTACCATGTTTCATGCTATGATTTGAATAGTATCAATAACAAAAACCTTAGCAAGATGGTAGCACATAAAACAACTTGATCACACATATAGTTACAATGCTTAACATCTTTGTGTTACTCGATGGATGATGGTGTGGGTTGGTGCTTTGTTATATGTCTTATCTTTGGTATACATTGGGCATGTGATATATTATTTGGCCTCCAAGCCCGCACATTTAGCAAACATGGATTGGGCACTGCATTTGGGAGATCCACCATCCTGAATTATACCTTACACTAGGATTTGGCATCCACCTTGGCTTATTCTTCACCTACCACCCAACCTCCTATAGTGTCACTTTACACTAACATTTAATGTAGCTCACTAGTATTTGATGCTCCTCTATTTTTCACTGTCGATTACCAACCTATGGTTGATGTGCACCCTCATTGCTTGTGAACATACCCTACCTTGTGCATTGGCCGACACTTAATCATTTTTCCTCCTTGGCTTCACCAGCTTTCAATTTTGTGGTCTTTCTGGTTTTTTGGTTGAAGCCTATCCTTTCCATTGGCTTGTAATCATTCTCCCTTGGTGTTACACAACATTTTGTCACAACTTCTTATATTGTCTATTCTCTGACACCTTAAAATAATAAGAATTTGGAAGGAGAGTTGACAAGAAGTATTTTGGAAACAAGCAACTCTAACAAGTCCTTAAATTAAAGAATTGACGCTGGTTTCACTCTATCAAGGTGCGACAACTCTACTTGTCATAGTATGCATCACTACCAAGTGCGACAATGTTGCTTTTTTCTCAGATATACGGGTGCGACAACCTTTCGTATGTGGGAAAAATAAAATATTCTCGAAGTTTCTAGAAGAGAAGTTTCAATGATGAGTTGTTTACTGATTGATGTGGATCTCACCCACCTCTCCTGATTTGGTGAGATCCTAACCTCTTCATGGATTCCTCTCTACTCTATAAAAGAGGCAACTTCCAAAGAAAAAAGGGAGAAAAAATAGAGGAATAATGAAATTATGGTGAATTGAGAATATATCCATATTTGTAATTGAGATTTTGTGAATCTCACGTTGGCCCTAAAAGATTTAGTTGTGCTAAAGTGTTCTAGTGATGATGAGACATCTATGGAGGTTATGAGGGTATTAAAGCATTGAACTACTGGAAGGAGCTTGTCAACGCCAAGGCACCGGTTGTAAGCTGTTTCCTAATTATTTAATACAATGATACATTTTCCTTTCCTAACTAAGATTTCCAATGATCTTCGTGTGTATTTTTCCTTGGCTGTTTACATAGGTTCATTGAGATATATAGATATTGGTTGCTTTCACTATTTTGTTTGTCCCTCTTGCAGATCTCTACTTTTATGAAGCATTTAATCGAGAACTTGTAGTTACAACTTGTGAGGACAAACTACGTTTAAAAAGGTATGAACTTCTATCTATATTTTATGTTTCTTTTGAACCTAAGGAAAATATTGTATTATGTTTCGTTTTGTTTTAGTTTTGGATTCCTAGAGACTGAATAAAATGATTTACAAAATATAAATTTTGAAAGGGGAGGAAGAGAGGACCGACCTGGAATAAACATAACTAGATTTGGTTGCCTGGATCGTTCATAATAACCACTTGAAAATTCAGCACAAATAGACTATTTCTCCAACTCCAAGTGGTTAAATGCTAAAATGGTAAAAATGAATGATTTTTCCCCTTTTTGATCTAATAGAATATTCTTTGATCTAATAGAATATTCTTTGGCATATTCTTTTCATATGATTAACCACTTTTGTATAGTTCCAGGTGCTATTAATGTTTGTTTTATTTTGTACAATTAGGGACATTCATACGAAACATGGAACTAAGGTGATGTATTATTTTTATCGTTTTTGATGAAAAAACTTTAAAAAATTCAAAAAAAAATTCTAAAGCAACGTTTTTAAGCTCTTTTCGAAACCCTATTAAAAATGAAAAGATTGTTAATAGGGAAAAACAAACCTAAACTAACAATAAAACTGTTAGTTTAGGTTTTTTTTTTTCTATTAACTTGGATTCCAATTTTTTTTGCTTTCTTTAGTTGCTTTAGTTTATTTCTCTTTTCTCACATTATTTTGGTTCTCCTACCGCCTTTAGTTGCTTTAGCTTATTTATGTTTTCTCACCTTATTTTGGTTCTCCTACTATCTTTTGTATTTTATGTTGATTTGTGTTGGTCTTTTCTTTTAATCATGTTTCCTTATATGTTTTCCTTGACTTTGATTATTGACCAATATTCTAGTTCTAAATCTTATGGTATTAAAAAAAATGATGGTAGATAGCTTTATAATGATCTCTCTTATATGATTTCTAATAGCATTGGTTGGGATTCACACTAATGCAATAGGATATTAGATTCAATTTTTCTAATATATGTTCTTATAGGTTTTATTATGAACCACATCAGGCTGATATAGGGATCGAAAAGTTGATCCCTTTGTTTTCTTCACCCCTCCCATTATTTGTCCTATATGAGAGTGGCTTTAGCATACATTCCCATGGATGAATCCTATTATTTTTCCTATGCATTGTTACCGTGATTTAATGGAAGATATGACTGTGAACATTCACATTGGACCAACTTCAAATACATTTAAGTCTCTACTTCGTTTGTTCCACAAAGCACTAGTCAGGGAAACCAAGATTCTAAGTTCTAGCCTAATTTTCACCAATCCTCCTTATGGAATTTCCATGTATTGACCCAAATATTGGTCAATGAGATTATGATCTCAAAGCATTGGGATTCTATTTGCTTAAGCTGCCCTGATGAACCCTTGTCTCAAAATCTTACATATTTTCCCTCTATTTCCATTGAAAAGCCTCCCGACTCATTGAAAATTTAGAGAGGTCCCATACCTAAAACTTCTTTGGAGTTATAAGGAGGATGGTGGATGTTGAGATATGGAGGAGTTCTTTGGAAGTTTGAACAACATGTAAATGATTTGCATGCTTTCAGTTTTATGGTTGATGTCTCTTGTGTATGTATTATATGGTCACATGGTTCATATGCTATGCTTTATCTATGGTTTGATCTCAATCATTGTTTTGCATACTCATATGCCTATGGTTCTAATTCTACTGACATTTCTCAATTCATGGTTTATTTGTGCATGGTGATGGTAGGATCCATACTAGTTTTGTGTTCCTTCTAGTTGGAAGGCTATATCAGTTTCAAATAAAAAAAGGGGAAATGGCCTAAGGCCTAACAAGAACAATAAGTTTCTTATATCGAATATGGTCTTACACGTGCATCACTACCATGTTTCATGCTATGATTTGAATAGTATCAATAACACAAACCTTGGCAAGATGGTAGCACATAAAACAAATTGATCACACATATAGTTACAATGCTTAACATCTTTGTGTTACTCGATGGATGATGGTATGGGTTGGTACTTTGTTATATGTATTATCTTTGGTATACATTGGGCATGCGGTATATTATTTGGCCTCCAAGCCCGCGCATTTAAAAACCATGGATTGGGCACTGCATTTGGGATATACACCATCATTAATTATACCTTACACTAGGATTTGGCATCCACCTTGGATTATTCTTCACCTACCACCCGATCTCCTGTAGTGGCACTTTAAACTGGAATTTAATGTAGCTCGCTGGTATTTGATTCTCCTCTATTTTTCACCATTGATTGCCAACCTATGGTTGATGTGCACCCTCATTTCTTGTGAACATACCCTACCTTGTGCATTGGTCGACACTTAATCATTTTTCCTCCTTGGCTTCACCAATTTTCAGTTTTGTGGTCTTTCTAGTTTTTTGGTTGAAGCCTATCCTTTCCATTGGTTTGTAATCATTCTCCCTTGGTGTTACACAACATTTTGTCATAGCTTATTATATTGTCTATTTTCTGACACCTTAAAAGAATATGAATTTGGAAGGAGAGTTGACAAGAAGTATTTTGGAAACAAGCAAATCTAACAAGTCCTTAAATTAAATAATTGATGCTGGTTGCACTCTATCAAGGTGCGACAACTCTACTTGTCGTAGTATGCATCACTACCAAGTGCGACAATGTTGCTTTTTGCTCATATATAAGGGTGCGACAACCTTTCACACGTGGGAAAAAGAAAAGATTCTCGAAGCTTCTAGAAGAGAAGTTTCAATGATGAGTTGTTTACCGATCGATGTGGATCTCACCCACCTATCCTGATTTGGTGAGATCCTAACCTCTTCATGGCTTCCTCTCTACTCTATAAAAGAGGCAAATTCAAAAGGAAAAAGGGAGAAAAAATAGAGGAACAATGAAATTATGGTGAATTGAGAATATATCCATATTTGTAATTGAGAGTTTGTGAATCTCACATTGGCCCTAATAGATTTAGTTGTGCTAAAGTGTTCTAGTGATGATGAGAAATCTATGGAGGCTATGAAGGTATTGAAGCATTGAACTATTGGAAGGAGCTTGTCAACGCCAAGGCACCGGTTGTAAGCTGTTTCCTAATTATTTAATACAATGATACATTTTCCTTTCCTAACTAAGATTTCCAATGATCTTCGTGTGTATTTTTCCTTGGCTATTTATATAGGTTCATTGATATATATATATATATATATATATATATATATATATATATATATATATATATATATATATATATATATATTGGTTGCTTTCACTATTTTGTTTGTCCCTCTTGCAGATCTCTACTTTTATGAAGCATTTAATCGAGAACTTGGAGTTACAACTTGTGAGGACAAACTACGATTAAAAAGGTATGAACTTCTATCTATATTTTATGTTTCTTTTGAACCTAAGGAAAATATTGTATTCTGTTTCGTTTTGTTCTAGTTTTGGATTCCTGAACTAGGGAGATTGGTCTATGTCCGCATTCATTGATTTATCCTCAACAAAAATTCCCACGACAAACGAAGTTATGTGATTTAGGGCTTGGTTTAGAACCCATAAATTCCTAGAGACTGAATAAAATGATTTAAAAAAGATAAATTTTGAAAGGGGAGGAAGAGAGGACCGACCTGGAACAGACATAACTGGATTTGGTTGCCTGGATCGTTCATAATAACCACTTGAAAATTCAGCACAAATAGACTATTTCTCCAACTCCAAGTGGTTAAATGCTAAAATGGTAAAAATGAATGAGTTTTTCCCCTTTTTGATCTAATAGAATATTCTTTGGCATATTCTTTTCATATGATTAACCACTTTTGTGTAGTTCCAAGTGCTATTAATATGTTTGTTTGATTTTTTGCAACCAGGGACATTCATACGAAACATGGAACTAAGGTGATGTATTATTTTTATTGTTTTTCGAGGAAAAAACTTTAAAAAATTCGAAAACAAATTCTAAAGGGACATTTTTAAGATCTTTTTGAAACCCTATTAAAAATGAAAAGATTGCCGAGTGAACTTACTTTCTTTCACACTCATTAAAAGGTTTGAAAGGACGTCTTTCAAGTGGCATTTTACCCCTTTTTCGACCTTGCTAGACTAAATATGAAAAAGGTATGCTCTAGGAGTACATCCGTATTCACTAGAAGAGTTCTCCCTTGGATTATTTCATACTTTTTTCGGACTTGGAAGACTAAACTTTACAAAAAAGGACTTTTTGGAGTTTTCTTTAAGTGTTTTTCAAACTCTTTAAACATGAAAAACCACTGAGTTTACTTCTTCTAGACTCGTAAAATCTACAATGGAAGACCCATATGAGACTGAACTACTCCTTCCTAGGGTTCATTAAACATACTCTGATGGACGAGCTTATACATGAGCATTTTTTATCCTCCTCAAGCTCATTAAAAAAATAAAGAGGTTTGGCTCCAAGCATGGTGGGGGAAATTTGGGAAGGGAATCTGTATTTTAAATCCATATTCATGGCAACAATCACTCTCGAACATGACATCTTCTACCATTTTGTGTCGAAGTTGGGAAATCCACTTGTCTCTTGTTGATCATGCCTTGGAAACATATATATTACCTTGTGATATTCATCAAGTCAGTGTTCCAAAACCTTTGTTATGTCAATGTTCAAGAGAAATTCAAACTAAGCCTTCTATTTCGTCACTCCTTGTTGCAGTCATTTATGCCTCTGATCTCATTGGCCATCCCTGAGTCAGTCCTAAAAAATTATTCTGAATTATCAGTACAAATTATTTCGAGTCCTATTTCATGTCATTGATGGGGGATACATCAAGGCCATCCTACGACGAATCACTTCTCGTCGACGCCAAATCATTATCCAGGACACTGATTTAGAAGCTACGCTAGTAACTTGGAACTTGCATGCCCTAATGGCAGGTATCCTCGCTTTTGACAGGGTTTTTTTTCATTGACCTCTGATCCTAAGATTTATTTGAATGTTCAACTTCAACTCATCAATTCAAATTCAAAGGATTGTACTTAAAGTACCTTGAGAGTCATTAAAATCAATGGTGATCTCTCTCTCACTTGTTAACGATATACATCAATGACCGATAATCAAGTGGTTTCTAACATGTTCGACTCCAAAAACATCTATTCACATGGTGAGAATCGTACTACGAAAATAGGAACGAGGTGAAGACGCTGGGGGATTCTCTTTTGATTTTAATTTCCCAGGTCGCGATGAAAAGTATTCAGAGTAAGGTTGTCACATAGATCCACATTGTATTGATTCGTGGCTATATTATTGTCATAATTCATAGATCCACAATGTATATTCTGGTGGCTATGAGTTCATTAAATCATGGCGATATGGATTCATGATGTATTCTTAGTGGCCATATCATTAGTAAATTATAATCATGGTTCTGCAATGTATCAGTCGACAACCATGCTTAGATTCTCTTATATTCTGAGTATGGGGATGCCTAACTCAGTGATGATAAAATATTATACTGCATTTTTCCTTGTGGTTTGACAGGTCTCCAACCAACATGTTCTCTGTTTCAATACCCATTAGGAAAATTATTTTAGCGATCAAACTTTCTAACTTCATACTTTGTGGGGCAGTTTGTTACGCAACATTTTGTCACAACTGCTTATATTGCCTATTCTCTGACACCTTAAAAGAATAAGAATTTGGAAGGAGAGTTGAGAAGAAGTCTTTTGGAAACAAACAACTCTAACAAGTCCCTAAATTAAAGAATTGTTGCCGGTTGCACTCTAGCAAGGTGTGACAACTCTACTTGTTGCAGTCTGCATCACTACCAAGTGCGACAATACCACTTTTTGCTCAGATATAAGGTTGTGACAACCTTTTGTATGTGGGAAAAATAAGAGATTCTCGAAGCTTCTAGAAGAGAAGTTTCGATGATGAGTTGTTTACCGATCAGTGTGGATCTCACCTGCCTCTCCTGATTTGGTGAGATCCTAACCTCTTCATGGATTCTTCTCTACTCTATAAAAGTGGAAACTTCCAAAGGAAAAAGGGAGAAAAAACAGAGGAATAATG
The DNA here is from genome assembly GCA_009831015.1 of Picea engelmannii. NCBI lineage: Eukaryota > Viridiplantae > Streptophyta > Pinopsida > Pinales > Pinaceae > Picea > Picea engelmannii. The sequence goes on along the minus strand of ML787596.1, from coordinate 85,740 downwards.
AAATTATGGTGAATTAAGAATAGATCCAGATTTGTAATTGAGAGTTTGTGAATCTCACTTTGGCCCTAAGAGATTTAGTTGTCCTAAAGTGTTCTAGTGATGATGATGACATCTATGGAGGATATGAGGGTATTGAAGCATTCAACTGCTGGAAGGAGCTTATCAATGCCAAGGCATCGATTGTAAGCTGTTTTCTAATTATT
>ML787596.1:52213-81263 GCA_009831015.1 Picea engelmannii | reverse complement strand
TCATTGGTTTGTAGGTTGATGTTGTATGCCCAGATAAGGGTTTTGCATATCAGAGAACATAATAACTTCACCATCCATGGGTTAAAAAGCTATTAGTGGGATTTTCTCACACATCTCAGTTCAATGGTCCATCCATATCACAGGATCCTCAACATCTAATTCAAGAAATAGATTCAGAATTGTTTAATCAGAAGCCAGTCCTGGATCTTACTAATAGGATATTTGGATCATCACACCCTTTGAAACATGTTGATGTTGCAAAAATGCTAACAATATGCTCTTAAATTTTTGAATGGTTAATATTTTGATTGATTTATATGCTTGGAAAATGCATTCAACCATTTTCTTTAGAAAACATGAGATACTTTTCATTCTAAACCCATATTATCACTTTCAGATTTTAATTTAGTTTCCTGTCTTTTATACTAACATCGAACTCAACAAAATTATGTTCAAAAGGAATTAAAGTTTCTTATTTGTGTTATTTTAAATACACTTTCTGACATGGCTATAGGATTCTGGAAAACTTCAATTTTTTGCTCAAAACCACCGAGTTCTCTTGTTTGCACAAATGGCTAAAATGCTTGATATTCTTGAGGTCATAGTAAAAAATAATTATTTGATAAGTCCTTGATAGTAGATTTTCAATGTTTTTCTTTGATGTAATCTCTTTTTAAATTGCTCTTCTAAACTTTCTTATAGAAGCTGCACATATAAGATATTTGTATGATTAGTGTGTTGTGTCAGAGCACACATAACTGATGTTTTATGATCAAGATGGCCTTTGCAAATGGTCCAGGGTATTTCACAACACATATTACAAGAGGCAATCCTTCTTTATACTGGGATAATTTTTGTTCTTTGTTTGAGTAATTTTGTTTGATTATTTGGTTGGGACTTTTGTATTGGTCAATATTATATGTGTTTGGATGCCTATTCACATGACATCAAATTTAGCATTTAAATCCTTAATATCCCATCAACAATGAAATATAAAATATCTACTATAAAATGTTTTTCAATCATGAATCGACTAGTTGCATTTTGAATTTTTGTTGTAATGCTCAAAACCTTGAATTTTTGTTGTATTGCTCAAAACCTTAATGTGTAGCAAGGCACATGAGGTTGAAGGGATGTATGAGGTTTTTGGGCATTGTATTGAGTTTTATGTGGGAGGAATAAGTGGCTCATACGATTCAACCCCCATGTAGGGTCACACTTGACTTAGCTAGGTGATTGGACCCCTTTTGGTTTGTTATGTTTAAACTTTATATTAGGTCACTCTATTTATAAAGTGATTTTATCTTAAAGTTTCATGTCATTTTATTATGATTTTATTTTATAATAGTTGATTTAAGAGGTAGTTTGTAACTACCAACAATTTTTCCAAATTATGAGGTAGTTTGTGACTACCAAAAATTTTGCTAAGGCTTTAAAAGGAGAAGGAAGCCAAAGCGTTTCATTTTTTTTGAAAGGTATGATAAGAGGCAACAATTAGACTCAATATTTGCTTTTACATTTCATCAAATATTTATGTCGAGGTTAAATAGTTCTCTATTAGTAATAGGGTGTTCTTTGAGAGTGACAAAGATAGAAGGGTCTAGAAGCCTCACTTGTCTTCTTCAATTACCTTATGTTTTCTATGTGGTGATTAGTTATTTTGGTTTAAATCTACACTAACTCATAAATAAATCTATAAAGGCAATGCAACTACAAAGTTTACATTAACTCATAAATACATCTACAAAGGCAATGTAACTACAAAGAGATGTAACTACAAAGAGATGTAACTACAAAGAGCTAGAAGTTTCACTTGTCTTCTTCAATTATAATTTAATTTAAGTTTTCTTTGTGGTGATTAGTTATTTTGGTTTAAATCTACACTAACTCATAAATAAATCTATAAAGGCAATGCAACTACAAAGTCTACACTAACTCATAAATAAATCTACAAAGGCAATGCAACTACAAAGAGCTAGTTTAATGATTTTCTTAGAGTCATAAGTTCAATTATGATTTTTTTTTTTTTTTTCATTTGTTCTAACTATCCCTTGTATGATTTTAAAAGCATCAGTGTTAGCTTTGAACGCTCTTGGACCAAGCTTTTGAAGAAGCATGAAAGAAATTTGAGTTATTGCAAGATACATTGTATGGAACAATCCATTAATAAAATAAGTAATTATTGGTCTATTATGTGTATTCTCCTTTCTATTTATGTGTCTTATTTTCTTTATTTAATTTAATTTTCTTTATTTTATTATGATGAAAACCTATAAAAAAAACACATATTTTAAAAGCGACATTCCTACTATTTCATTTCAACACCCCGTCTTTAAAAAAATTGTTTATATTTTCAATCACCTTTTCTTTTTTTTCACGATCTAATTTCTTTGAATTTAGTTATTTCTTTCAATAGTTTCACTAGATTTCTTTATTTTCCGCACTTCAATTACTTAACTTAGAAAACATAAAAGGAAAACAACATTAGAACTCCAAAATTTCTTAAATAAACTTAAACATTTATTGAAGGACACTCAATCATAATACCTCCTTCAACCTTGCCACTTCAATTACTTAACTTAGAAAACATAAAAAGAAAACAACATTAGAACCCCAATTTTTTTTAAATAAACTTAAACATTTATTTTCATTTCAACACCCCATTTTTAAAAATTAAAAATTCTGTTTATATTTTCAGCAGCCTTTTCTTTTCTTCACGATCTAATTTCATTTCTTAAATAAATTTAAACATTTATTTTCATTTCAACACCCCATCTTTAAAAATTCTGTTTATATTTTCAGCATCCTTTTCTTTTCTTCACGATCTAATTTCTTTAGATTATAGTTTCACTAGATTTCTTTATTTTCCACGCTTCAATTCTTAACTTAGAAAACATAAAAAGAAAACAACATTAGAACCCCAAAATTTCTTAAATAAACTTAAACATTTCTTGAAGGACAACTTGTGCTAATTGCACTCAATCATAATACCTCTTTCACCTCCTTCAACCTTGCCACTTCAATTACTTAACTTAGAAAACATAAAAATAAAACAACATTAGAACCCCAAAATTTCTTAAATAAACTTAAACATTTATTGAAGGACAACTTGTGCTAATTGCACTTAATCATAATACCTCCTTCACCTCATTCAACCTTGCCAGATAATAAATAGGACAAAGGAAAAGATGAACCAATTGGGGGATTTAAACTTGGGTGATTACTCTTGTTTCTTTTCGATTTAGCCTCACAAAGAGTGAGGTTGAGATGTCGATTGCATGGAGTTCAATTGTGCAATCAACATTATCGTATTCTTAGTATTAGATATTCTTGTGTTGATAACAAGGACAATCTTGATGATGTGCCTTTCTCTCACGCATTGCTTTCTCCTAAGTTTGAGAAACATACTAGAGGTATTGGGTTGCGACTGTTTTGTCATATGGGATAAGCATGTTGTCAAATTTTTAAGAATGGATAGGGTATTGTTTCCCTGATTAAGCCTAAGATGAGGCCATTTAGAGTAGGACTTGGATATGGTGGGATTCCATTGCAACATGGAGGTCATTCAACTAATTTGCAAGAAGCAAATCCCACATCAACTATTGATTTGGTTCTTGATGATATGCTAGAGTTGGAATCTGTTACCTCTTAGGACTATTTTATTGATTTCTGGGGACGAAATCATGCACCTCCAGTTAAGCATGAATCACATCCTACACCTTATGCTTAACAAGAAAAAAATCCATTACTTGATCTCGAGGGAAGAACAAATAAACCATTGCTTGGGGATTAGGAACTTCAACAAATAACCAATTCAAAGCCCATAATTTTTTTCAGGGCCTCCTCCTTGCAAATGATTCCAACATATAACCATTGATCATTGTTGGATATTCTAGTGTCATCATCAAATCAATGGTTCTGCACACAACTCTAAAAGAAAACAAGTTAGCCTCAATCATTGCAAGAATCAATAAGGAAGTCAAAAATCTGAGTAGGGTCACATTTTGTTAAGTTTTAAGAGATCACAACACTCATGTTGATCAATTAGCTATTGAAGCTACCTCTCTATTGCAAGAGATTGTGTTTAAAGATGGGGGGCATTGTTTTTGTCACATTCCCTAATTTTTCAATCCACTTAAAGCTCACACTAGGTCCCATCCCAATTTATTAACACATGTTTCAACAAACCTCATTTCAATTTTCAAGTGCGGGGAAAGGACTTGCAAGGACACTGTCTCATCCTTGTTGCATGCGAGAATTAATTGTTACTATGGCCTTTGTTTTCTTCTTTATGAATTATTGCCAACGAGGTGGGAAATGGATGGAGTTTGGTCTGGATTTCAATCTGGCTCTAGTAGTTCCAAATCAATTCAAGCTAAATTGGTAAGAGCTACCATGTTTCTTTGGATCTTGTTTAAGGACTTTGGTCTCTAGGTTGCAGTCCTTTATTTTTATTTTTTTTCAGTGGTCAAGTTTTGGGTTTCTCTGGTTGTTGGAACCAATTTGAATTTAGATAGTTGAATTCTAGTTATGGGTGTCAGGTTTGGTGTAGTGTTTCCCTTATTTCCTCGTCGATTTCATCTTTTGTGGTTTGGCGTATAACACTTTGGTTTTGATTTTTGGAATCCGACCATTGGGAATTCTCAGACCAGACACCAAAATACTCTAGAAGTGCATTGAATTAGTGGTTTTTATTCTTGGTTTGTGGAGTTTACTCTCTATTATGTGTGTTGGTAATAACTCTTATCAGTGTCTCCCCCTATTGAATATTCCACCCATAAGCAAAAAAATTTCCTCAACGTGGGCTACCAAGGGGGAGATGGGATAATCTGGTTCCAATCACTTGCCTACATGGGAGGCAGACTCTTTACCCTCCTTATCCCTTGGGGGTGAAACCCATGGAAGCAACAACGAGTGGTTCCTTTTTCCTTCCCCACAAACGCTAGTGGGTGGATTCTTAGGGATTTCTTTCTTTTCATAACTGGAGTAATTGGACTTATAATGTCTGTACTCTGACTGTGAACCCTAACCATTTGGGCTTTCTCCTGGATAGATAGATTTCATGTTCTAGATTTCCTAGTTGGCGGTGGATTCAAAATCTATGGATTTTAAGGATTTCTAAGAGGTTCGAATAACTCTTTGTGGGCATGAAGAAACTATTCAAAGCAATAGAATATCCCTGTTTTTGGTGACCTCAAAGGTCCTTGAAAATAAAAAATATTTTGCATCCCAAAGCGTGAATACCATGAATCTTCTCATCCAACAAAGATATAAATTGTATGTCCTTGAAGCAAAGTATGACATGCTCATAAATTTGGTTCTCAATCTTCATAAGGATTCCCTTTCTACTAACTCAACTCAAACCATCGACCATTAGTCAATTCGACACAGGTTGACCTCAAAGAGAAAAGGACAATTCATTAGCTGAAACCCTCCCTCTAATGTTGGAAAGGAGGAGGCCACTGGCCAACATGTTTTCCATTAATATTTATGCTTTTCAAAGTTATTGAAATTCTATGTGTTTTTCTCAAGCAATATACATGTGTGAATAGTTGAGATGTAGTAATTATAAATATATGCAGACTCTCTTATGCAACTTGTGAGATATTCCAATTTTTCTTGAAACTCCATAACAATACTATTTGTATGGTTGCTACTAGATATGTTGCAACCATTTTAATGTAGTATTCCCTAGTTTCAACTAAAAAAAAGAGAACAAAATCCATTTCCATGTCAACATCCCAATCATCGTGATACGATAAATTCTAATTCCTAGTCTAGGTATCGACATTATGGTAGTGATTATTCTTACATATATTTGGAGAAGATGCATAAGAGGTAAAATATTGGACTACTGCTCACTACTAGGGTTGAAATTGGTTTGATTCATGAATGGTTGAGGCAACATTTGAATTTTTATTTGAGGACTTCATCTAGAAATCCCCCCAAATCAAAAAGTCGGGTAGGTAAGGTGATTTTGTTTGTAATGGTACCGAGTTTTTGAGGCCATGGTTTTTAAAATGTTGTAATTTTATGCTCTCTCCCCCCCCAAAAAGGTGCTAATGCTGACACTTATTTTCAATTTGGTGGTTGATTTTAAGATTTTGGCTGCAACAATATCGATTTTAAGGCCATGCTTTCAACAAGTTGTTATTTTAACCCTGAAAAAACAAAAGGGTGCTACTCTTAGAACCACTTTTCGATTCAAGGGTTGATTTTAAAATTTCGGTTACAATAATACTAGTTGGTAAGTCCATGGTTTCAAACAAGTTGTAATTTTAATCTTGAAAAAAATGGTGCTATTGGTAGCATCAATTTTCAATTTAGGGGTTGATTTTAAATTTTTTCTTAGTAACATTGTGGATCATTGTTGCAAAAGGTTCTAATTTTAACCTTGAAAAAGAAAAATGTGCCACTGATTGCACCACTTTTTAAAATGAGGGTAAAAACAACCACTAAATGCAACATCTAAAAATCCGATAACTTTGAAGGGTTCTTGTCAGGATGGTAACTATGTTATGTTGGGATGCACAAATTCAATTACTTAATGTTAGTGTGGTATGTGCTGATAAAGTGAGACAATTGATAGATGACTAGAAACTAACTATGTGTCAATTGATGAATAACAATTATTGACTATGTGTTGATTGAGGGTGATGACATAAGTGTTGTTGAGAAGATATATGTGACTTGAATACTTCTTTATCTCCATGAGCTTGTTGGAATGTTGGGAGGTGTGTAAACTGTTGGTTGTGGAGCCTGATTATCTTCCTGATTCAAAGGTCTTTGTTTTTAGCCGTGTTTATACCCCATGAAGAATTTACACCCCCAAAAAATGAACACTCCATGCGGGGGAGTGCAGAGGGGGGTTATCCCCTCTTTGGGGTCTGAGGGCAAGAGGCCCCCCTTGCAGGGGTTCGGGGGTGAAGTCCCCGAAGGAAAAATTGTCTTGTAAATGTATATTGTAATTTCATAGTAAATCTGGACCATTCATTATAAGGTCACAAATATGATGGTATAAGTTATGTTAGGGATTTTTCCCCTAGAAGGAAACCCTATTTTACGAGGGAAATGTATTGTGTCTATGTATAATTGTGAATATTATATTCTGAGTTAGGAGACCGTGAGAGAAAGAAGAGGAAGTTACATCGGGTGTGCTGTAGGTTGTATCCCTTCATTTGTTGGATAATAATAAAGGAAGGACCTAGCAATTTCTCTGGTGGACGTAGCCCACACTGGGTGAACCATGTATATCTATGTCTCTATTGTATTGTGTATCTTCTGTGTTTATTTCCACATTTGTTTTATTTTTTGCTCTGTGATCCTGTTTTTCTAGCAACTGGTATCAGAGCGAAAGGTAACTCATAGGAAAATAGGGTTCCTGATTCGAGTGGAGCAATTGAGGAAGATGAAAAGTTTAGGGTCGAGAAATTTAACGGCCAAAACTACCAGTTATGGAAGATGCATATGGAAGAATATTTATATCAAAATGATCTATTCCTACCATTGGGTGGAATAACAAAGAATCTGACAACCATGAAGGATGAAGAATGGGAGGTTCTTGACAGAAAGGCACTAGGAATGATACGACTGAGCCTGGAAACGTCGGTGGCTTTCAATATTTCAAAAGAAAAGATAATGAAGGAGCTGATGGATGCATTGGATAAACTGTATGAAAAACCCTCGATGTCCAATAAGGTATTTCTAATAAAGAGATTATTTAATATGAAGATGTTAGAAGGTGGGTCTGTTGTAGATCATTTAAATGAATTTAATATGGTTACTAATCAACTAAGTTTTGTAAAAGTGGACTTTGATGATGAGGTCAAGGCTCTTCTAATCTTGTGTTCATTGCTAGAAAGCTGGAATGACTTGGTCATGGCTATAAGTAACTCTGTCTCTGGTTCAAACACTTTAAAATTTGATGTTGTTGTTGGTGTAATCCTTAGTGAGGAAATGCGACGAAAAAACACAAGTGAGACATCAGGTAATGCGTTAAACATGGAGAACATGGGAAGACAAAATGATAGAGGAAAGGGCTCAAGAAACCGCGAGAATTCTGGGCTTCCCTTACAGTTCTGGGCAGATGCTATATATACTACTGTTTACTTAATAAATAGAGGACCTTAAAGCTCTTTGGATGGTAGAATTCCAGAGGACAAATGGACAAGTAAAAAGGTAAACTATTATTTTTTGAAGACTTTCGATTGTGAATCATATTCCCATATTGATAAAGAAAATAGAACAAAGTTTGAGGTAAAATCCAAGAAGTGTACCTTTATTGGATACAGTGTTAATGATTTTGGTTATCGCTTATGGGATTATGAAAATAATAAAATCATTAGGAGTGGAGATGTCATATTCAATGAGAAGGTCATGTACAAGGATCAATTGCAGGGAAAGAAACATGAAAAATAAAAACCATAATACACAGTGCTTGATGAGATCAATGAAAAATAAATTCCAAAGGAACCAAAAAATCGAAATGTACAACAACAGGAGAAACATGTACCTCAAACTCCTACAAGTGTTGTTAGAAGATATACTAGGTTAAGTAGACCCCCTAAACGATAATCTCCTTCATTGTATTATTTATTGTTAACTGATTCTGTTGAACCAAAATATTATGAAGAGGCAATGCAGGTAGACACCAATAATAAGTGGGAGCAAGGAATGAAAGAGGAAATGGATTCCCTAATAAATAACTAGAGTTGGGGTTTTGTTCAGTTGCCCACCGGAAAAAGAGAATTATAGAATCAATGGGCTTACAAGTTGAAGGAAGAAGATGGAGGTAAAAAGCGGTACAAGGCTAGACTTGTTGTAAAGGGGTTTGCACAAAAGTAAGGTATAGATTTTGATGAAATATTTTCTCCTTTTGTTAAAATGACTTCAATTAGGACTATTTTAAGTCTTGTGGCAGTAAACGATTTGCATCTTGAACAGTTAGATGTAAAAACATTTTTTCTCCATGGGGATTTGGAGGAAGAGATTTATATGCAACAACCACAGGGGTATGAGGTCAAAGGAAAGGAGAATTTGGTATGCAGTTTGAAGAAGAGCTCGTATGGCCTAGAAAAAGCTCCAAGGCAATGGTATTTGAAGTTTGACAGGTTTATGACGAAACAAGGGTATAGTAGATGTCATTCTGATCACTGTGTTTATTTTAAAAGGCTAGAAAATGGAAGCTATATTATCTTGCTATTGTATGTAGATGACATGCTTGTTGTAGGGTATGATATGTAGGATATAAATGTGCTCAAGAAGAAATTAACTAATTCATTTGCAGTGAAGGATTTGGGTGCTGCAAAGAAAATCCTTGGTATGAGAATAACAAGAGACAAGAAAAATCACAAATTGACATTGTCTCGGGGTGAGTACATAGAGGTGTTGTTGGAGAGGTTTAGCATGCAAAATGAAAAACCAGTTAGTACACCTTTGGCCAACCATTTCAAATCAAATAAGGAAATGTGTCCCAAGACACAAGAAGAGATAGAATAAATGTCCAGGGTCCCTTATTCATCAACAATTGGTAGCTTGATGTATGCGATGGTTTGCACAAGATCATATATAGAACATGAAGTGGGAGTTGTGAGCAGGTATGTGAACAATCTGGTTAATGAACATTGGGAGGTAGTAAAGTGGATTCTCATGTATTTGAGAGGTACTTCTACTCATGCATTATGTTTTGGAGGTTCAAACATTGTTCTATAGGGATATGTTGATTAAGATATGGCAGGTGATAAAGATAGCAGGAGGAGAACCACATGGCATGTTTTTACTATAGGTGGAACAACAATAATTTGGATTTCTAAACTACAAAAGGTTGTTGCACTTTCAACAACAGAGGCAGAGTATGTTGCTATTATAGAGGCTAGTAAATAGATGATTTGGTTACAGAGGTTTATGGAGGAACTGAGAAAGAAGTAGGAGAATAACAGGTTGTACTGTGATAGTGAGAGTTCCATTCATCTTGCAAAGAACTCAACCTTCCATTCAAAGACTAAGAATATACAACTTAGGTACCATTTCATACGATCCATCTTGGAAGATGGACATTTGAAGTTGGAAAAAATACACACTAGCTAGAATCCTGCAAACATGTTAACGAAGGGAGTAACTAGGGAGAAATTGAGTTCCTACTCAGTTTCAGTTGGTCTTCAAGCATAAAGATTAAGATGAGAAATTTTCTAATTCCAAGAAGGATCGTAGTCCAACATATAAAAAAATAGTGGAGTTGTTGAGATTAGTCTCCAAGTGGGAGATTGTTGGTTGTGGAGCTTGATTATCTTCCTGATTGAAAGGTCTTTGTTTTCAGCTGTTTTTATACCCCATGAAGAATTTACACCTCGAAAGAATGTACACTCTTCCATGTGGGGGAGTGAAGAGGGGGGTTACCCCCTCTACGGCGTCCAGGGGCGAAGCCCCCAAAGGAAAAATTGCCTTGTAAATGTATATTGTAATTTCATAGTAAATCTGGACCGTTCATTATAAGGTCACATATCTGACAGTATAAGTTATGTTAGGGTTTTTTTCCCTAGAAGGAAATCCTCTTTTATGAGGGAAATGTATTGAGGCTATGTATCATTGCGAATATTGTATTCCGAGTTAGGAGACTGTGAGAGAAATAAGAGGAAGTTACAAAGAGTGTGTTGTAGGTTGTATCTCTTCATTTGCTAGATGATAATAAAGGAAGGACCTGTCAATTTCTCTGGTGGACGTAGCCCACATTGGGTGAACCACGTATATCCGTGTCTCTACTGTATTGTGTATCTTCTGTGTTTTATTTCCGCATTTGTTTTATTTTATTGCTCCATGATCATGTTTTTCTAACATAAACCCAACTTAATATTCGATGACTTTGTAGTCGATTAATTGAATGGAATATTGATCATTGGTCCACTAATCAACTGACATTTTTTTGACAACATGGAGATTGTTTATTGACAACATTAAGGGTATTTGAGTTGTTGTTCTAACCACTTGTGCATATGCTCTTATTCCTTCACCATCTTGTATGGAGCCATTTGGGAGGTCTATATTATAGACTCTCCATTGTTATCTTAGCACTTAAGTTGTTTCTCTATTTTTTGAGGATAGTGTGAAGTTTTTATTTTGGAGGTGGTAGTTCTATAGGCTCTCCATAGAGAGCATTCTTGTACCCCATGTTGATTAGTTTATTATTTGACACCATTTCTCATTTTGTATTTTTCCCTACTCAATTAAAATTAAGAGGGCATGTTGATGTAATTTTACGATTGACCTCGAAGTTGTGTTTAGGAGGGAGCATTGAAATGTTTGATATATGTAAAACCAACTTGTAGCTATCGAATCCAATCCATTGAGGTCACTGTTTACTGGAATGATTGACCATGGGAGCTAACTGAATGGGGGTGATCGATGATGTCAATTGGGTCCTCTTAGGGCATATGTAACCCAATTTATATGGTGTATTGGAAAACTTATGTGGACATTTTGTGGGTTGTGGTCCCACACTTGAGATTTTAGTTGAAGAATCTAAACCTAGATTGATCTAGATTTTATGAGAAGAACGAAATTAATACATATATGTATTATTAACATAGAGATACAATGAAAAATAATAGAGATATAGTAAAATTTGGATTTTATTTAATAAGGAAATATGTTGAAATTGTAAAATGCAGACTAAAACAAGCTTGCTAGAATGATGGCGGCTTATCTCTGAGAAGAGATGTGACGACTGCACTCATTCGCAAGAAGATGAGTACAATGAGGCTCCAAAGGCCTTTTTACATTAAACATGAATTTCAAAAGCCTAGACATAAAAAAACCTAACCCTAGGAGATGAAGTGCCAAAAGTCGCGTGGGCTGCTTTGGGGTAAGTTGGTACATCAACTTCCCGGGGTCGTAACTTTTACATATGATCTTCGTTTTAGGCGGGATTGTGGCGGGCCCAAAAAATGTTGTTTAGGGCCTCAAAACAACCCTAGAAGTTTGGGACACTAAAATCTAGAAATAAAACCGTTGAGATAAAAAATGAAACTGCCAAGACGACATCTATATGTGAATCAGATGGAATAGGTGGGTGGCCACCGATATCCACCTATAACATACATATTGAGGATCCTTTAGCCTCATTTGATCAATTCATCATTCTTGGACGATATTGTTGTATGCATCATACATTGAAATGACGATCTAAATTATGTACTTATTGAATATTAGGGCACCAAAGTTAACCATGGGATATCTTTGTCTCTTGTGTTGATGGCTTGACTATGGTGATGTATTCTCTCTTAATGAACTGGTTATTTTTCTTATTATGTTCTAATGTTGATTAAGTTATGATCATTAAAATATGCTTTATATGTGAACCTCCAACACATTTTCCCTCATTTCTTAATTACACATTTTTTCTTTTATCCCAAAGTCTAAATTTTGGAAAAATTGAACCATATCTAATAGATATTGTATGGCCTTTAAATGTCCCCTTTGGGTGATACCATGGGATGTCCTCAACCTCCTTCAAATTAAAAGTGTTCATCTCCCAAATAACATGTTTGAAATGTCCAATATCCTTAACATAATATCCATCAGAGGAAAATGGTACATACATAAATTGTTTCTTATTTTCCATTTATAAACTGAAACCATTTTAGAGCATGTCTACAAATTTATGTTTCTTTTTTTTTGCTAGTTTGTCCGTGACTTGCGGGACTAGCTTGTGGCTGAGAAACTGTGACTCAAGGGAATCTAAGCCATCAAAATCACCTGGGGATTGCACCCGACCCAAGCCACACCAACCCTTAACATGGATGTATTTTTTTCCCCCGTAGGTTTCAAACCAATGACTTTAACATCATAGAGTGCATTAACAACACACTCTGTCACCGACTGTCCTACACCTTGGGGACATATTTTTTTGAAGGAAATGGGGGTGGTCTTTGATCCACTTATGTGTGCACGAGTCACGATACCATTTAATATAGTATCTCTGCACGCAACCACACATTCAAACACTACCTCAAGGTGCCCCCATGGCTTTAGGTTAGGCTCTCATGAGAATTGAACCTTGCCTAATGGTGAAAAACTCCTCACTTTCCACCATTGGATCCAACCCCTTTGGGCCCTACAAATTTATGTTAAAATATATCTATCACAAATTGCTTTTGAAAGAAGTCAAGGTTTTCCTTTGAAACCATAAAGTCAAACTAAGTGTATTCGTCCTCATAGAAATAATCTCCCTCTTTCTCAATAATTTCCTTATCCTTAACCAACATGTCTAGCTTAATCATTGTTAACAACTTCTTAACTTGATAAACAAAAATAAACTTGAACTATGTAAAAATGGTGGCAAGCCCTTTCTTCCACAACATTAAATACCATATTTGTATAGAGTCAGTCTCAGGGAAGGTTGTCAAATGTGTTGCAATATACAAGGGCATAAATTAAATACGAATCTATATAAAATCTTCCTATTTTTTGTGGAATTCCATGTTGAAAATTCATTTGAAATAAGTTCCGTACAATAAAACATTTCATTTTTTAGTTAAATTTGGTATAAAATTGAGAATTAGACCTTTGTCCAACACTTCTGATAAAAATAAAAATTATTTATGATACCGGAATTCAGTTCAAATTGATTTTTAATTAATCCAAATGAATCCAAATGAATTCAAATTGATTTTTAATTTACAAATGCCAAACCATAAATGTAGAATGCATCATGTAACATCCCCATTTTTAATCCCCATATTAGCAATATATAATGTAGATATGATGTATGCCTGTGGACCCGAATATGTAATATGTAAACATTGTATATCATGATAATAAAATAAAATGTAATGTCGACTGCAAATGAACACAAATGGAGTAATGGGGGCGAAGTGTCCACAAGAGAGGGGAATGTCTAAGAGAAGGGTCCAAGGGGGAAGTATTCTTGTATATTAATCCCAAGACACTTTTCTAAAATTATCATTGTGTATTAAACCTTCTAATTTCCTCTCGAGTGTATCAAATCCCTAATCGTTAAACACATGTAAAAGGGTGGGCATGCAAAGTCACTTCACATAGTTATTGAGAGAATGGGCTGTGTACAAGCAAGCATGAGGGAAGTGTGAGAGTCAAGTAAGTACTTTTGGAGAAGAGTGAGAGTCAAGCAAGCATGAGAAAATAAAGAAAATTTGAATGGGGAAGGTAAGCAGTTTTTATAGTTAGTTTTTGGGACAACAAGGAAAATAATGTGTTGGATCTTGAAGACAACCATAGTGGACATGTGTGGCAGCTTGTTGGAGTTGTAAATTCATGAAGAGGTAGGTTTTTAGGCCTATAGAGTGAGATTCTATTTGAATGATTACCATACAACATTGAGCTTGTTGCTATGAAGTTTTATTGTTGCAACTGACATTGTTGGATCCCCCAACAAGAGAGATTCCTGACCAACCTATGCTAGAGCCCCGGAGGGAAGTGGGAAGGCCTAAGGGATTGTGTGCAGTGAAGGGGGATCCCATTCCTTGGGTTGTGTAGGTTGAGGGGAATAGAGTTGGTGGATTGAGATAGATGTAGGAAAATTAGTTTGGCGTGGGTAAAATTGGGATGTGAGTGGACAATAGAGACAACCTCTCTTGTGGATTCGTATCCCGAGCTCGGAGGTGATTTGCTGCTGAGATCTGGAAAAACAAATCTATGGTTAGGAGGAACATCCATCCCCTGTAGCTGGTTGCACATTCGTTGATAAAAATATAAGTGTTTTACCTTTGTTTTTATGTCCCTATTCATAGGATTTAATTGCTATGCATAAACTCTATTCTTAAGTAAATTATGTGCTACTATGTGAATGTTTAATGAGATTTATTTGTTGTGTATTACTATGAGTTTTAAGAAATGTACAAGATGATGTGTGAATGTTTAATGGGTTTGCATTCATGTATTTATAATGCTATTAAACAAAAAATAATTTTAATATATTATATTACATTGATTTTAATGATATCAAAAAGGTTTAAATTGCTGAATTTAGTAATGGGGATACTACATATCACAAAGAAAAAAAAAAAAAAATTGTACTTGATACCAATAACTAAAACTAATAGCACTTGCATACGCATTCATCTTTTTAAAGGTTTTGAGTATGGTAATACAAAATAATCCAAAATACATAATAATAATAACAAAAATTGGTTATTACATTTATTTAGTGAAAATCATAGTACAATTTCAGAAAAAAGAAGAAACTTTCTAGTTAGTACCTGCCAAAGCATGTACTATAGCAACCGGTATGGTTCAAAATTCCATTAATTTGCAAATTCTAACCTATGTTTTTTCTAATATTATTATTATTATTATTTTTTTTTTATTAAAGAATTACATTTTTCGAATTTTCAAATTTCTTTTTTAATGGTTGAAATCGTTTTGATATGACCTAATTCGCCTGGTATGTAGCGATTTTTTTGGGTGAATTGTCATACTTATAAATTAATTTCCAAAATAAATTTATATAAATTATATGATTGGCATTTTCAGAGGTTGTGGCACTTTTCTTTGACATTTATGACAGGATTTGAACCTCCCAACGTCCAAACTCTGACTCGTGACGGGTTTTGAAATCCCCAACCTCTCACTAGATTTGAAGCCTCTGCATGCATGAGGGAAACGATCCACTTGGATGATGGAGCCATCTGTGTGCAGTGTGCATGCAATGCTCCACTTGGATTCTTTTACTCAACAACCTCTACCTGTTAGAGAAGACATAACCTCTCAGCTAAACCAAGCTAAGAGTTGCAAAACATTTTGTCATTGTGAAGGACCTGTGGATATCTCTCATTGAAGGACAATTCCTGAAGCTACATAGGCACATGAATGATAGTTCAAATTAGATACAATTTCTGAATTCAGGTTGCACACTAGAGCATATTATTATTATTATTTTGTTATAAGCCTCCCGAACATAACAAAATTCATAAAATTCATAGTAACAGTTTTAATCACTACGTTGTGCAGGTTGTTTTCGTTCATTGTTGTAGGATAATGTAAAGAGACTACTGTTTGCATAACCACCACAATAAGCTAGTTGTGGATGAAATGGGAGTTGAATAGGAGCAACCTACTGTTGCTGTTGAAATTCATAATAGATGAGGTTGAGTTGGAGGTTGTTCATTCAATTGAGGAGACTATGATCTCTTAGGCAGTGAGAAA
Organism: Picea engelmannii; assembly: GCA_009831015.1. Classification (NCBI taxonomy): domain Eukaryota; kingdom Viridiplantae; phylum Streptophyta; class Pinopsida; order Pinales; family Pinaceae; genus Picea; species Picea engelmannii. Next base: position 65,087 of record ML787596.1, on the reverse strand, counting down.
TGGTAAAGAAATTTCTGAAACTTCTCAGGCTGAGACAAAGGAATTAATCTGCATGAGAAGAATCAATTAAACATTGTCAATTGCATGTGATGTTTTTTGTTCTTATTTTGGCCAAGGTTTGGGAGAATACGCTGCAGAACAAATGGACAGGACACAAGTATTCTTCAAATGGGGCTCATTCTATCATAATCTTTGAAACAGAGGCCTATTCCAGACGGTTCACATTGTTGGAGGAGGAATCCTGGACACACATAGAAGCATGGAATACAATATTATGCACTCTCTTTATTTTTACTGTCTCCCGATTGTCTACTAGAACTAGTGATATCTATTCAACAACTTGTCATAGTAATTACAGAAAGAGCTTGAAAAAGTAATTCAACTGTGCAAGAATATCAACAATATCCTCGTTTACTCTAAATACAAACATTCGATATGAACTTAAACACACCCTTTGCAATTTATGCAGATGGCACTATGGTATTCAACATAATAAATATATTGTCACAACCACAACAATTTAGTCGTTGGTGTTGGCGTTGGCTGCAAGAGATTTTGGCATTATACTATAGCGTTGAATGAACAATGCCTAAATCTACATAGGCACATGAATGATAGTTCAAATTAGATACAATTTATGAATTTAGGCTACACACTAGAGCATATTATTATTATTATTATTTTGTTATAAGCCTTTTGGACATAACAAAATTCATAGTGACAATGTTAATCGCTATGTTGAGGTTGTTTTTGTTCATTGCTGTAGGATACTGTGAGAGGTACTTACTCATTTCAGTGGGTTTCTTGAGCATGTTGCGGCATGCACTACCATTCTCAAAATACAGATGAAGGATTCCCACTGATTACTATTGGTGGCGTCTCCAATGAATATACAACTCTTTCCTCCCGGCCTCTCCAATAGGTTCGTTGCATTCAACCTTCAAGGCATCCACTTTTCTATTGTTATTCTTCGTACATGCTATCATCGAGTGAGAGCAGGCATCAATTGTATCTTCTAGGGAAAAGGTATGAAAAAACAATCAAAGTGTGAGAGATTTAAAACTTTACTTTTGAGAGTTACCTGATGTTAAATATATATGTTGTTACTTTACTATTTGAAATAAATTTTTTTATTGTTTGGTTGCTGAAAATGTGTATATTGATTAAGCATTGAATTTATATATTTAATCATTTTTTGCAAAATTAATGGTTACAGTATCATATACAAAATTCCATTTATCTGACTCATGAACTAACTAGGCATGATTTCAATACATAAAATGCAATCCCTCCTTGTAATGAAATGAAAAGGGAAGGGAGGGAAGACAAATTCCATTTACCTAATTGATGAAAGGATGAAAGTATGAGAGAATGGAAAAGCATCTTGAAAGCACAACCTTTACAAAAATTAAAGCAGAAGCACAAGCGGCCACACTACAACTAACTTTCTCCCTTTATCATTTCACATAACTGTTCATAAAGTCCCTGTTGATTAAGGTTGGTTGTCATTGATGTCAACCCTTGAAGAAAGTCCGGTAGCACAAAGGTTTGAGTAATAGACCCAAGTTTGTTTGATGTAAAGATGACTCATTATTGTCTTTTCATGTTTGATAAGAAGTACAAATGGATGAACTCCAAAGTGGTCCCCTTATGGTGAAAGCCCTCACGGGAAGACGCTTTGCGGATTGAGTTATCCTAGAAGTATGGTTAGAGAACCCATGCTTAATTGTGGAATAATGAGATGAAGACCAATGAATTTTTAAGTGAAACTATCTTAGATGGATAGTGCTTGTCATGCCATTTCCGGTGGCATGTGGAATGCCACATAACTCCTCACGGTTAGAGAGTTATGGCCATGTGAAGTTGGAGGACCCTCATGAGTCATCTAGAAGCCCACAAAAGTCAAAGTGTTTGCAAAAGAAATTGTTTAAATAATAAAGTTAATGGATAACTCCCTAAAATAAGGAAAGTGGGATGCTACACGAAAGTATAAATAAGAGGCAAGACTCTCTCATTTTAATCACACTTGAATATCATTGAATATTTATTTTTGTGAAAGGTTATTTGGGCAGGTATTATTGATAGAGAAAATTTGCAGCAGAAAAAGTGCGGCAAAAAAAGTGTGGCAGAAAAAGTGCGGCAGAAAAGTCATGGCAGAAAAAGTGCGGCAGAAAAATCGCGATAGAAAAAGGGCGGCAGAAAATTGTGGCAGGAAAAGTGCGGCAGAAAAATCAATATAGAAAAATCGCGGCAGAAAAATCGCGACAGAAAAAGTGCAGCAGGAAAATCGCGGCAGAAAAATCGCAACAACAACATGGTTGGGGTCTTTTTATGAGAGATATGTCACATCTTGTTTGAGGTATGTTTTGTGAGCCAAGGTTTAGCTCTTGAGATGGTATTGGATGTTTAGTATTGCTGCATATATCAGATTTGTTGAGGGATATAGTTGGTATTTGGCATATGGGTATTGGTCTTTTGGTTGTGATGTGTTGTTGAAGTTGTTGGTTTAGCTTGAGGCTACATAATAGTGAGGTTGTGGCACATGGTTTTATGTAAGGGTTTATGGTATTTGGTTTATGGATAGAGTGATGAATTGTTAGATAAGTTTTGATGGTTACATTGGTGTATGTCTTTGGTATATGGCTGAGGTACATATTGGGTACATGGTTGAGACAAGTAGTTGAGGAGTTGGCACATACATGAGGTGTATAGTTGATGAGTTGGTACATACATGCAGTGTATAGTTGATAACGTTGATACATCTTTATGAGTCAAGGTTGATGCATGGTTGATGCATGGTACATATTGGTTTAGGTTATTGGTACATGTTTTTTGGTGCAGGTTGATTGGTATAGGTTGTTACAAGTTATTGGTATGGGTTGACAGTGACAGGTTGACAATGGAAGTGGTTGATTCAGTGACAATGACAGGTTGTCCACATTTGGCATTTATATTTTAGGGCGGTTGGATGAGGCAATGACAGGTGGTTGTAGCCACCTTCCAGTTGTAGCCGAAGAACTTAGGGGGTTGTAGCCTCCTTTTGGTTGTAGTCAGAGAATTGGGGAGTTGGAGCTTCTCTTAGGTTGTAGCCTGAGAAACTAGGGGGTTGGAGACTCCTTCCAGTTGCAGCTTGAAAACAAAGGAAGTTGGTGCTTCCAATGAATGTAATTATTCAAGACATATAAGAAAAATCATTCCGTGGTTTTATATCGCTTTGGGTTTCCACGTAAAAACATTGGTGTACTGTGTATGTGTATGATTGCTCATTTGTTCATTGTTTATTTACTCTGCAATTATTGGATGATAATGATACAATGATATAACACTTGCATTATATAATTAAAAAGGATTCAATTGCTCTATTACTGATTCACCCCCCCTCTCAGTAATCCAACAATTGGTATTAGAGCGGGTTCCTTCAGAAACCAGTTTAATCACTGAAAGGAAGATCATGGAGAGAAACAACTTGTATAAAAATGGAATACCACAATTTGATGGACAAAAGTATGCATTTTGGAGTATAAGGATGAATACATATATACATGCACATGGATTTGAAATTTGGCAATCAATTGTAGATGGATACACAGTACCAACAGTTCCGCCAATAAATGACAAAGTAGTGAAACTCGGTCAGAATAATTCCAAATCCACAAATGCACTTCTGAATGGTCTTAGTGAAATGGTATCCACCAAAGTTTCACATTGTAAATACGCTAAAGATATTTGGGACAAACTTTGAAATATTTATGAAGGAGATTCAAAAGTCAAAGAAGCAAAGCTTCAAACTTACAGAGGTCAGTTCGATAAACTTAAGATGAAGGAATATGATAATATTGCAGCTTAATTTTTACGAGTTGATGAAACAGTAAATGCAATCATAGGATTGGGAGAAGAAATCAAAGAATCTATAATTGTTCAAAAGGTACTAAGATCTCTTCCTATGGGACTTAACCCTAAGATATCAACACTAGAAGAAAGAGTAGATCTGAACTCAATAAGCATGGACAAATTACGTGGAATCTTCACAACATATGAAATGAGAACTGAACATGAAAATCTAGATACTAAAGAAGCAACCTTGAAAGCATCCAAAAAGTCAAAGCAAAAAGAAAAAGAACTTGGCAACAACAGTGACGTCTCAGAAGATGATGAAGAAGTGGCCAACTTTGTCAAAAGATTGAACAAGGGAACCAACGACATGTATAGAGGTAAGATTCCTTTGATTTGTTTTAATTGTGATGGTATTGGTCATTTTTCTAACAAATGTCCTCAAAAGAAAAAGAGAAATGATGAAGGTTACTCAAATGGGAAACAAACATATAAAGGAAAAAGAGCCACAAGGAAAGTTTTCAAGAAAAGCTTATGCACCAAAGAAGACATCTCATCATCGGATGAAGATGAAGTTAGTGACAGTGAGACATAAATAGTTCTATTCATGGAAGTAAAAGACTATGATAAAGAAGACTCCAAAGAAGAATATGAAGAGGCATAAGTTGACTACCGAGAAGAAGTGATGTGTGCCATAGAAGTTATCAGAAGAGAAAAGAAGAAAAATAAGAAACTACAAGCGAGACTAGACAAGAAAGAAGACACTCAAGAACTAGAACAAATGATCACAAATTTGAAGGTTCAAATAGAATAAGATAAAATAATTGAAGAAACACTCAAAGAATAGCTAGAAGAAAAAAACAAGATCATTGGAAATTTGGAAGCATAGATTGTCACATTAAGAAATGATCTTTAAAAGAAAAATATGCAGAACAACTCAAACGTTTTGGATGAAATTATCAACAATCAAAAACCTCATCATGACAAGTACAGACTTGGATACAATCAGACAGAAAATGGATCAATTCCAAAACAACAGAGAAAGAAACATATCCAAAAAGCTATGCAAAAACAATCAAAGGGGATAGGAAGATCTACAAGGAAGATTACAGGGACACTCCTCTACCGAGAAGATTCAGATTTCAAAATCACCAACCGATATATAGGCCTCAGGAAGAAAAATAATTCATAAGAGTACCTCCTTTTAAAAGATATTCAACTCCCAAGTATCAAACTATATTTTTTGTTTTATGTTATGCATGTAATAATTTTGGACATAAATCTGTGAATTGCAGAGCTAACAACAGGAACATAAACAACTTTGAAAATCATACACAAAAGGGTTATCCAAGAAGGCCTAGTGAAACACAGAGAAGAAGTTACAACAAGTTTGAATCCTTGAGCACTGAAGTGGAATGTTACAAATGTAACAACTTTGGACACATGTCCAAATATTGCAGAATGACAATCCCTCCTAGAGAATCGCAACAGAATAACAACAGTCACAGACTAGAACCTCAGAAAAGGACATGGATAAGAAATCATAATCAGTATAGCAATGAAGAATGCACACTCGCTCTACAATATAAGAAGAAGAAACGTGGTTGGTATGTTGACAGTGGCTGTTCAAAACACATGATAGGTGATAGAGACCGGTTTCTTACTTAAAGAAAAGAAATAGATGAATCAATCTCCTTCAGAAATGACGATTCAACTAAAATCATTGGAAAAGACACAATCAGAATTGGGAATAAGAATACAAAAGCAGAAAATGTTCTACTAGTAGAAGATATGAAACATAATCTTCTAAGAGTGAGTCAAATGTGTGACCAAGGTCATAAAGTTACTTTTGATTCATAAAAGTGCGAAATAAGAAAAGAAGGTTCATGAAAATTGATTCCTACAGCTGCGAGAACTTCAAGCAACATATATGTGTTAAGTGAAATTGGAAATGAAAAGTGTTGTCTAGGAAAGGAAGATGAAAGTTGACTATGTCACAAAATAATGGGTCACATACATTTTGATAACCTTGTCAAAGTTAGAAAAAGAGAAACAGTCAAAGAAATGCCCTAGATCACGAAACCAACCAACACTTTATGCAAGCATTGTCAACAAGGAAAGAAAACAAAGACCAAATTCAAATCAAAGGAATATTCAACGACAATACCACTAGAAATTGTGCATATGGATCTAGTTGGACCAAATACAACAAATGATTTAAAAGGTGAGAAATACTTTATGTTATTAGTTGATGATTATACAAGAATGACTGCAGTTTGCTTTCTCAAGAATAAGTCAGAAGCTTTTGAAAACTTCAAGTTCTACAAGAAAATGGTTGAAAATGAAATGGATTCAAAAATAAAATGCTTGAGATCTAATAATGGAGAAGATTTAACTTCAAAGGAATTTATGGACTACTGCAACAGTCATGGAATACAAAGACAATTCTCTATTGCTAGGACACCTCAACAGAATGAAGTTGTTTAAAGAAAAAACATGACAGTACATGAAATGGCTTGAACAATGCTAATGGATTCCAAATTGATAGATATTTTTTGGACAAAGACAGTGCATACAATAGTTCACATTCAAAATAGAGTAATTCTTAGAAACAACATTGACAAAACTCCCTACGAGCTATGGAAAGGAAGACCAACAAATGGGAAGCACTTCAGATTTTTTGGGAGAAAATGCTACATCAAAAGAGAAGATGGTAGAATGGGAAAGTTTGATTGTCGTGTGGACAAATGAGTACTTGTTGGTTACTCAAGTGAAAGGAAAGCATACAAGTGTTACAACCTAAGATTGAATAAAGTTGTGGAAAGAATCAACGTAACAATTGATGAAACAGGTAGAAAAGTATTAAAGGAAGAAGAAAATGAATCAATGGAACAACTTTATGAAGAAGAAAAAAAAGATGAGAAAGAAGGGGAAGATGAAGAGGATCCGACAGAAGCAGAAGAGCAAGTTCAACAAGTTCCTCCAAATACACCTAGCAGGCGAGTATAGAAGAATCATCCTTCAGATCAGATTATCGGAAACAAAGATGCAAGAGTTGAGACTAGAAGAAGAATGCGTTCACTAGAACAAACACACCTAGCACTCTCATCTACAATTGAACTAACCTGTTTTGAAGAGGCCAGCAAGGATAAATTTTGGAATAATGCCATGGATGAAGAATTGGATCAAATAGAGAAAAATGACACTTGGGAATTGGTTCCAAGACCAAAGGATAAGAATATGATTGGCACAAAGTGGGTATACATGAATAAATTGAATGAAGATGGACACGTTACAAGGAACAAAGATAGATTGGTATGTAAAAGATATGCACAGGTTGAAGGAATTGACTTTGAAAAGACATTTTCCCCAGTTGCTAGAATGGAAACAATCCGATTGATTTTAGCTTATGCATGCTCCATAAATATTAAAGTGTATCAGATGGACATAAAATTATCTTTTCTGAATGGGGAACTTGAATAAGAAGTCTACATTGAACAACCAGAAGGATTTCAGTTGTCAGAGAACATAGATTATGTGTGTAAATTAAAGAAGGCCTTGTATGGTCTAAAACAAGCTCCTAGAGCATGGTACTCTAGACTGGATAAATATTTACAACAGGCAGGGTTCAAAAAAGAAAGTGCAGACAACAACCTCTACATCAAGGTAAGTCAAGATAGTATTTTAATAATTGAATTTTATGTTGATGATATTATTTTTGGTAGTGATGATGACAGGTTAAGCTAGAATTTTGCAAAGGATATGAAAAATGAATTTGAAATTTCATTACTTGGAGAACTATCCTTCTTTCTGGGACTTCAGATACGTCAAAGAAACCAAGGAATTTTTATTTCTCAAACCAAGTATATCAGAGAAACGCTAAAGAGGTTCGGAATGGAAGATTGCAAACCAATTATCACTCCCATGCAAACCAGTTGCAAGTTGAGCAAAGATGATGATTCAAAGTCTACATATCAGAGGCAATACAAGTCAATGATTGGTAGCCTACTATATGTGACAACACCCAGACTAGATGTAATGCAGGCAGTTGGACAGGTGGCACGATTTCAAGAAGCACCAAAGGAATCACATGTATTAGCAGTGAAGAGGATTTTCAGATATCTCAAAGGAACATACGAGTTTGGATTATGGTATCCAAAAGGAAAGGATCTATCACATATTTCCTACACAGATGCAGATTAGACAGGTTGTATTGATGACCGATGAAGCACCAATGGAGCAAAGTTCTACTTGGGTGAGTGTTTAGTATCATGGCTAAGTAAGAAACAATCATCTGTATCTTTATCTACAGCCGAGGCATAGTATATTGCAACAACAACATGTTGTACACAGGTTCTTTGAATGAAACAAACTTTGACAGATATACCGGTTGAGTATGATGAGCCCATTCCAATCTATTGTGATAATACAAGAGCCATAAATATCTCAAAGAACCCGGTGATGCACTCCAAGACAAAGCACATTCCAATCAAGTATCACTTTCTACGGGAACAAGTTGCAGAAAAGAACATCAGAGTTGAGTATGTGGGCACAAAAGAAAAAAGTGGCAGACATCTTTACAAAACCACTTCCATGGGAAGCCTTTGAGTATCTTCGCCAGAGACTCAGAGTTATTTCTACTCCAAAATGAATGCTTTTGAATGATTATCTTATATGTCTTAGATGTACACGAGGAAGCACCATAAAGAAGGCAATTCAGTCAGGGGGAGCAACCCCAGATGGAAATATTCCTTTGCCATTGATGAAAAAGGGGGAGAGATTTATCATATTCAAATGATAGAGGAATGGTTCCAGGGGGAGAAAAGGTCACAGAGATGCAAAGAACAAAGGCATGGTTCCAGGGAGATCATGAGTGATATGACTTCAGTATTGCATGGCATGATTTCAGTATTTCATCAGAGTGTTGCCATCAATGCCAAAGGGGGAGATTGTTGATTAAGGTTGATTGTCATTGATGTCAACCCTTGAAGAAAGTTCGGTAGCACAAAGGTTTGGGTAATGGAACCAAGTTTGTTTGATGTAAAGATGACTCATTATTGTCTTGTCATGGTTGATAAGAAGTACAAATGGATGAACTCCAAAGTGGTACCCTTATGGTGAAATCCCTCATAGGAAGACACTTTGTAGATTGAGTTATCCTAGAAGTATGGTTAGAGAACCCATGCTTAATTGTGGAATAATGAGATGAAGGTTAGTGAATTTGTCAGTGAAACTATCCTAGATGGATAATGCTTGTCATGCCATTTTTCGATGGTATGTGGAACGTCACATAGCTCCTCATAGTTAGAGAGTTATGGCCATGTGAAGTTGGAGGACCCTCATGAGTCATCTAGAAGCCCCAAAAAGTCAAAGTGTTTGCAAAAGAAATTGTTTAAATAATAAAGTTAATGGATAACTCCCTAAAATAAGGAAAGTGGAATGCTACATGAAAGTATAAATAAGAGGCAAGGCTCTCTCATTTTAATCACACTTGAATATCATTGAATATCTATTTTTGTGAAAGGTTATTTGGGCAGGTATTATTGATAGAGAAACTTTGCAGCAGAAAAAGTGCGGTTGGAAAAGTGCGGCAGAAAAAGTGTGGTAGGATAAATGCGACAGAAAAATAGCGGCAGAAAAATCGTGGCAAAAAAAGTGCGGTAGAAAAATCGCGGCAGAAAAAGTGTGGCAGAAAAATCACGGCAGGAAAAGTGCGGCAGAAACATTGCGACAGAAAAAGTGCGACATAAAAATCATGGCATAAAAATCGCGGCAACAACATGGTTGGGGTCTATTTATGAGAGATATGGCACATCTTGTTTGAGGTATGTTTTGTGAGCTAGGGTTTATCTCTTGAGATGGTATTGGATGTTCAATATTGCTGCATATATGAGATTTTTTGAGGGATACAATTGGTATTTTGTTTTTGGTATTTGGCATATGGGTATTGGTCTTTTGGTTGTGATGTGTTGCTGAAGTTGTTGGTTTAGGTTGAGGCTACATAACAGTGAGGTTGTAGCACATGGATTGATGTAAGGGTTTATGGTTTTTTTTTAATGGATAGAGTGATGAATTGTTAAACAACTTTTGATGGTTATATTGGTGTATATTTTTGGTATATGGTTGAGGTACATGCTGGGTACATGGTTGAGACAAGTAGTTGATGAGTTGGCACATACATGAGGTGTATAGTTGATGAGTTGGCACATACATGAGGTGTATATTTGATGATGTTGGTACATCTTGATGAGTCAAGGTTGATGCATGGTACATGTTGGTTTAGGTTATTGGTACAGGTTGTTTGGTGCAGGTTGATTGGTACAGGTTGTTACAGGTTATTGGTACAGGTTGACAGTGGCAGTGGTTGATTCAGTGACAGTGACAAGTTGTCTACATTTGGAATTTATATTTTAGGGCGGTTGGACGGGGCAAGGACAGGTGGTTGTAGCCACCTTCCGGTTGTAGCCGGAGAAGTTAGGGGGTCGTAGCCTCCTTTTGGTTGTAGTCAGAGAATTGGGGAGTTGGAGATTCCCTTAGGTTGTAGCCTAAGAAACTAGGGGTTGGAGCCTCCTTCCAGTTGCAGCTAGAAAACAAAGGAAGTTGGTGATTCCAATGAATGTAATTATTCAAGACATATAAGAAAAAAAATTCCCTGGTTTTCTCCTGCTTTGGGTTTCCACGTAAAAACACTGGTGTAATGTGTATGTGTATGATTGCTCATTTGTTCATTGTTTATTTACTCTGCAATTATTGGATGATAATGCTACACTGATATAACACTTGCATTATATAATTAAAAATGATTCAATTTCTCTATTACTGATTCACTCCCCCTCTCAGTAATCCAACAGTCCCAACTTTCATTGCAGTGATGGTCTCATGCTAGACTTTGATGGCATCTTCATGTTTTTTCCAGAACTTGGCATAAAAAAATTGCAATTTTCAGTGAAACAAAGAGAAAGGGAATTTGATGGATTCTCTCCAATATAACATTATTACTTGAGGAATATTGCTCCTTAAAATATCCTGTATTCATAAACAAATCCATCATCCTTTCTATTATAGATGTTCTTCCTCTTTGCAAGAGATGCTTATATTATTCATATACTAGAACATAGTCGTCTAAGACTTCCATGGCATAGTTTTTATTTCTTACATGGTATAAGACTTTCATACATAGTTTTGATTTATTTTTCACTCCAATTATCCATAGGTTTTGGAAGTGCCATTTTCTCCGTCCACACCTAAAAAAACATAACTTGAGACTAGAATTATTATCAGAAAGGATAGAATCAAAACAACCCAAAAATTTTCACGGATCCCACAAAATTTTCTTTAAAGATATGTACATAATACTTCTTCCAGTGAGATAACTATGTCATTATAGCAATTTGCCTTCAATACCATCAAAATATATTTTCTAGGCCCCAAAACTTACATAATGATCCACAAATGTTTAAATATCAGACTAGCGTTTGGACATAGTAAAGTAATTTATCAACCAAATAAATACCTCTTACATCGCCACTTTGATACCATCTCTAGAGATCGCAACAAGGTCGACTCTTCTGAAAGAGAAGATCACGATAAACACAACATAACACATAACCTAATATCCGATCTGACTTTCACCGTAAGACACATATTTTTCTGTATTTCTTTTTAGTGGACCAAAAGACAAATATTTTCCTGTATTTCCTTTTCAGTGGAATTAACTCACATAAGATACCTTCTTTTCAGTGGAATTAATTCACAGAAGCTACTTTACTACTTCGAGAGAAATTAACAGACAAACAAACCAACTGACATCCATTCCCTCATTGAACTCCACATGTGCCACGTTCTCCACTAGATAGTGGCACTCCCTACCTCTTTAGGACTCGTGGGATTTGGAAATTAACTTTTCTGATATTTTTTAATAAAAATGGGTGTGGCTGCTGGTAACTACCACAATTATAAAAGGAATTACAAAGAATGAATTCCTATCTTTAAATATATTTGGTTCTTTGAGAAATGGTGTTATTATTCTTTTTTAAATAAATAAATGTTTTTGAGCACACTATATATTCTTTAGATTTGCAACTTTGGCCTGACACAAACAAGTAGACCAATCTACTTTCTAGTTAGACTGTGTACCTAATTAAATTACTTCACAACCTATTACATCCAGAAACTGTTACCTCCATTATATAATGCTGGTTTTATGATTATATGTCTTAAGTAAATCCATTATATAATGTTTAGTTTATGTCCAACATTCAAGAGGGATGAACAAGATTATAGCTTTAATGTCCATTTCAGAAACATTTTCATCATGTCTAAGGATTCTATGACACAACCTACACATATAGTTGTGCTTGTCATCATTTTGTTTTCTCTGGTTGGATGCTTAAAACCAAACTAACTTGTGCAAAATTATTATATATTATGAGGCCATGCTATCTTTAATGGCTGGGGCGCTCCAATAATTTAGGAATAGAATATATTTGTATATACATTAATTTTTCGTACATTTAATGTACAACCCCTTAGAATATATTTACAAATATAACATATTTGTATATGTAAAAATTTTCCATACATTTAATGTACAACCCCTCACGTTTAATGTACAATATTTCTTTGCATCTCATTTCAGGAATGAGGCCTAACATATTTATTTTGTATTTACATTCTAAGCTATATGTCTCTCGCTGAATTTTCTGATTCAATTGAATACACCATGCAATATTTCTTTGCATCTCATTTCAAGAATGAGGCCTAACATTTTTATTTTATATTTACATTCTAAGCTATATGTCTCTCACTGAATTTTCTGATTCAGTTGAATACAACATGCTTCTAGTTTATTAGATATTTAATACAATGATTTTGAGACATGGAGTGGTTACTCATATGCTTGAATTGAATGAACTAATGACATAGAAAACATGTACAATTTTATAGAAGAAATAAGTTTGTCATTGACATAGAAAACATGTACAATTTTATAGAAGAAATAAGTTTGTCATTATTTTCTCTTTTTTTTTTTTTTTTTTTTTTT
>ML787596.1:40382-52197 GCA_009831015.1 Picea engelmannii | reverse complement strand
GGTGGTACCTTGCTATTTTCTATTTATTTATGCAGAACAGGCTACATTTAGATATTGAATTTGGCCTCAACCTGCCCGTAGGAAACCAGGTCTGTTAACATTATATAATAAAAATTTAATGATAGGAATAATAAATTCTTTGAACTTATTGATGTATAAATAACACAATTATCTATATATAAATAGGAATTGATGCAATGTTTTATGGCATAATAGTATGAATAATCTCCGAGGAATTAAGATTCACTGGAAAAATAAAACAAATAATTTCTAGAATCATTCAGTGAGAGGATAACAATGATTTTACAAAGAAGAGACAAGGTCACACATTAATACATGTTGATTTCCATTGCAAGTGAGATACGCTTTTAACTAACATTATCAATACCAAAGTAACAATATAAGGAACCAGAAAATCAATGGTCTTGGGAGTAGAAGTAAGGAGAAAGCGTTGAAAAAATACTTGGCAGACGTATATTAATGTTTTTTTTTTTTGACAGTAACGTATAGAGGGATTTGTATTAAAAATGGCAAAGCCACAAATCTGTTACAAAGGCATGGCTGCACAGAGCTATTGCCGGCAAAAGAGGAATACAATACTTAAAAACCATTGGAAATGCTTCCCAAGTCTGTGGAGGAACTGATACTAAATTTATTTAGTGACCTAGCTTCTATACAAAATGCTAGGATGCTTATAGTGCTTCAGACTGGTGCGAATCGGCGCTGTGGACATTACTTCTCAGAGCTGTCTCCCCATTCAAGATTTAGCTTGGACAGCTTGCCCTCCAGGTCTCCAATTCGATCCTCGAACTTCTCTTGTGGACTTTTCAATTCCTGGTGCAGCTTGTCGAGTTCTTCAGTGAACCCGATCTTGACAAAGGATAAGTCTTGTTCTAACTGCTCCATCCTCCTCCCAGCTTCAGAATCAAGGTTTTCTAAGAAATCCAGTTGGAACTGGAGCATATTCTTGAGCTTTTCCAATTTTTCATCCAGCTGCTTGAGGCGCTCTTCTACAGGAATGGGGCGGCTAGAACTTGCGGCCATGTCTGGTTCCTCTGAATTCGAATCCTTGAGATGGCTTCATCTGCTCTGGCCGTGGCTGCGAGTGATCTGCGAAAATGGAGCGGTCGGGTCAAGGTTTATGCTTGGGGAGCCTCCCGTCATCATTTCCCCTGCAGTGCTGGTCCCGAGAGGCATGGGCGCGGGGTTGTGCTTCTGCGATTTCTTATTGTAACTTCTTTAATTACACATCTTGTGTGCTTGTTAAGATGATGTATACTTTGTCATTAATTTTTCATTGTTGTTGATGGCAGTTGTCATTATTTTTTTAAACCAAAACATGTACTAAGATTGATTAGCAATTGTCTCTAAAAATGCAAAAAGTACATGATGATGATGTGAATAGGTTAAATACGTTTTTTTTTTAAATTCACTTATAATACAAAATGATGTGAAAACATGCATGTTCGTTGAAAATACCTCTCTTTGACTTATTGTAACTTCATTAATTACATATCTTGTGCACTTGTTAGGATGATGTATACTTTGTCATTAATTTTTCATTGTTGTTGATGACAATTGTCATTATTTTTTTAAACCAAAACGTGTCCTAAGATTGATTAGCAATTGTCTCTAAAAATGCAAAAAGTACATGATGATGATGTGAATAGATTAAATAAGTTTTTTTAAAATGCACTTATAATTCAAAATGATGTGAAAACATGCATGTTCGTTCATTATAAGAAGTAAGGTAAGGGTGAATATATATATATATATATATAAGGGTAAACATAGAATGTTAAATGTTAAAACTTAAAGAACCACTTCACATGGAATGTCTTCATAAGTTTAGATGATGATAAACCTAGACACACCCAAGGTTTCTCTTCATGGTCTCTTTCTCAATCCTTTTAAGAATCCTTGACTCTTAAAACAAATCTACTTCTGAAACAAATTTACTGCAAAAACATGAAGAAGAAACAAAATACATAAGCTCACTTAAACACAATCTTACCACACACCAAATACAATTATTTATTTCAATGAGCTCAAGATGAATTTATACATAGACATATTTGACTAAAGATAGGCACACTATCTCGTCTAAAATTCGAGATAATAACTCAACTCCACATTCTAATCTAGGAGAAAATCTTGTTGGAGAGAATCTCTCATATCCAACTAAGATTCAACAAACTCCACAATAATATAATTTACATATCTATGTAGATAGTTAAAAACGCTCACTGGACACTCCAATAACAAACCAATGAAAAAGAGTATCCAACACTAGACTCATATCTTCTAACACATTACCTGTAATATCCCCAATATGAATATTCTAGATTTGTTGTCAAATATAGTTATTGTTATACTCTTTATATGTTATTAAATTGATTGAGGACTTTATACAAACATATTGCGCATAACCCATAGATAGGAATTTTGAAAAACATGTTGCATACACCAAAAATTAGAAGAGATAATATGGCACTTTATTAATAATGGAATCTTGATAACCTAATACAATGTCTAAGGCTGTTGTAGCAGCTATGACAAATAAAAAACATAAACTGAAAACCCAAACTTGGTGTAGTTCCATAATCCCTTTTAGAGGATGGTTCCTCCTCCAACTTGCATAAGGTTTAACTCCAAATCTCCAAATCCTCTCCAAGAATGATGCCAAACCCCCATAAGTCTCAAACCCCCACTGAATATAGAGTCAAACTTCTCCAACACCGATGACAACAATTTGGCCGCTAGTTCCCAAGTGTCTCAACCACTTCAGTTTGCAAAGGTCCTCATGGGATGAAGTTGGATAACTAGTGGTGCCTCGCGGGATGGAGTTGGACAACAAGTGGGGCTTCACAGGACCCCTTGTATTCATTGCACGAGGATGCCACAACAAACCTGCAGAGAATAGACCTGTCCTTCAGAAACTCCATAAACCTCCTGAACACTTCGATACTTGCAAGTCTCATGTGAAATCCGATCAGAGCATACCTATCCAACATGATTATGGCAGTCTACACTCGTCTTAGGACATAGGTGGTAGGGAATTTGAGAAAATTCCTTGTGGATCAGATGACAAGGAATTATATGCACTAGTTGATTGGGGGATTGCATATAGGACAGATGTGGATACATCACTCTAGGATCCAGGTTCAATTGATATTAGTAGAGTGATTAATGCAGTGGAACAATTAGGATATAGGGTGGTACATGATGATACATGGGTGTGCAATGGTATACATCAATATACAATTGTGTACAATGGTGCACGGTGGGTTTTCAGAACGATTCACCTGGGGATACTTCCAAACAAGGAATTTAGACATATCATTGAGTTTGTTTCACCTAGGATCGATGAATGGATGGACGAGCTTCAGGGAGAGGTATATTCCTCAGAGATTGATCTTTGAGTGGGATATTTCCAGACTACTTCCGAGTGTCATTATGGGCACCACGAGTTCTTAGTCAGGCCATTAGGGTTGACCAACATATTTTCCACCCTTTGGTCTCACTTGAACCCCATATTCACACCACAACTACATGGGTTTATGTTGGTGTTCATTGACAATCTCATATACAACATGACATGGGAGAATTGTTGAAGAAAGTTAGGTGAGTCATGGGGCATGATGGAGAGCATATTCGGGCATGGGACAAAATACTCTCCAAAGATTGATTTTTGATCAGGTTATCATATAGAAAGGGACAGGGAGATTTGAATTACATATGTTTTACATTGTGGCCATGTGGTCAATATCCAGGATGTATAGACACATCAGGAGGAGACCCCTGATACAATGGATTAGTTCACGAAAATTTCAGGTGATTGGAAGTCCCACCTTTTGGTGGAATATTCCAAGGACCGATTTTCCTGCCAGTTGATGGATGGTCATATTCAGGTTGATAGGTACATATTAGTGGATGATATCATCTACTATGGAGCTATCATATACTTAGTACCTAAGCCCACACTTAGGGAAGAGATCATGAGGTTTATACATGTTTCACCCATGGCGGGGCATCTTGGATACTTTCAAACTTACCAACAGATCAAAGAGAGGGTCTTATGGAAGGGTCTCAAGAACAATATATGGAGACATGTGAAGGAGTGCATGACTTGTTAATAGAACGATTTAGAGCATACATGTCCATCATGATTATGACAGTCTACACTCGTCTCATGATAGAGTTGGGAGAGTGTGTCGACATATTTCGACACAAGTATACCAGAAGTGCATGGAAGGGATTACATTTCTAATAATTCATCAAAGAATGAGACACCATAGGTAAAAGAGTGGTTCTTTAGGGAGGCATTTAGACTCCTTAGGGTGCATGATTGCATTGACCATGATCTAGACAACACAGTTCTCATGACATTTTGGCAGGAGTTGTACATACTAGTAGGCACATAGTTGATTAGTGTAGAACAATTGGAGTCGGTTGGTTTGAGGCATAGTGGATCCCTCGTTTGGATGTGGATTCCATGAAATCACACGATTGGTTTGTGTCATTTTTGGTACACTTTGAGAGGAGATCAAGGGGCACATGTTATATGGTAGCATAGATTTTCTTTACCCATGATTGGGTATGCCAGTGGACTTGCAGGCTTTGATTCCACCGAGGTGTATCTGTAGGATATGATCCATAGTAGTGGAATTAGGTCTTCTAAACATTATAGCCCGGGTTTTCAGGAGTGGAGGTTGCAATCTATAAATGAGGGTCAGATAGTTATGATCAGAGTGGCACAACGTCATCGTGATGGTTCCTCGAGGAGATTATATTGGGACCCTAGGGCTTAAGTGTTTGATAACTTAACATCCAGTACATATGAGCTGACCATTTTTTGCTTCCCATAGTTTACTCTTGGGATGCTTAGGGTTGGTTGATTTGGGGAGTGGTCTTTTGAGGAGTTGACTGAGTTTATGCGTCTTATGATCACTTGGGTTAGGGGAAATTAGATGGATTCTTGTACCAACACCTTGCATATTAGTGCTAGGAGCAGAGAGTGTTTCATATCTTCTGAGTATGGGGCAGCTCAGGTGAAAAATCTATCTAGTGGATAGATGTCTAGATTCCATGAGAAGCCTGAAGTCATTGCTAGTGATCGGGACACAATTTCTTTTTCGACATTTGAGATCAAGTATGGTAGTGGATTTGCAGGTTGTGACTTCACCTGGAAACCTATGCAGGATACTATTCATGGTAGTAGATTCAACCATTACATGTATTTCAGGTGGGAGTACGAGGGGAGGAGGAGGAAGACTAAGCATGGTGGTTCCTTTTTGAGATTATCAAAGTGGCACAACATCAACATGGTGGTTTCTTTTTGATATTATCTTGGGACCCTTGGATTTCAGTAGTAGACAGTTGAACAACTGACACAGAGGCAAGAACCATTTTTTTCTTTCATGAGATTGGTTCCCTAGCAGAGAAATTCCTTAACGAGTTGATTGAGTTGTTGCAACACTGGGTCACCTTACTTGTTGTAAGTTTTCAGGAGGCCTCTTATGTCAGTACCTTATTGTACCACACCTTGAGCGGAGGATACTTGACATCTTATAGGGTGGTTTGGGACCCTGGTATCATTTTCAATTTCAGTCTGGTTCAGTCGATGGAGCATCAGGTTATGATGGCATTGATTTAGGAAAAACAATCTTTGGCAAGGGAGGAATTTAATTTCCTCATCTTTGGATTCCTCTGCTTTACAGTTGGAGGCAACCTTGTGGGTTTATGTTAGTCTGGCCAGAGGAGTAAATGGTGGTTAACAGGGGGCTCATGCAAATTGGAGGAGTTATACGAGGCCTAACCTAGTCCATTTACCTTATTTCATCATTAGGATCACTAATGTACAATTAGTTATTGGTTATGTGGAATTCCGACGATTCCCATAAATTAAGGATATTATCGAGTATAAATTAATTAAATGCATGGAAGGTGTTATTTGGGTCATATTGTTGGAGGGAGCACCTTAGTGTAATAGCTCCTTGGAATCAAGACAAAGATATCTAAAGGTTGGGATGATGAGAAAGGAACATCCAACATTCAGGAATGACTTTAAGTCCAATTAATCACTTTTCAGGATTACAAAGGGTTATAAAGTGATTTTAAAATGGAAATAATGGTCATGTTTGATTTGGCCAAAGGGGAAAGTTCTATAAGGTATGGAAGAAGAATAAAATGAGGAGTAGCTCTTCACTTGGAAATTATGGTTTGATCTCTCATTTTAGAGTGCTCTTGGAGCCATTGTTTCATTAGGTTTTAGAAAAACCCTTCCAACATTGCAATTTAGTTTCAGTGGTGCAATATCCACCCTAACTAGACAAGAGGGGAATCCATCTAGGATTTCCATTGGAGCTTCAATTTGGGATTTGGTTTTCAGTTGGAGGTATCGATTTTCACACGAGACTGTTAGTATCAAAGTGTTCAGGAGGTTTACAATTTTTTTGAGGGATAGATCTGTTTTCTGTAGGTCTGTTGTGGCCTCCTCGCCCAACGAGTACATGGGATCCCACATGGCCCTCCTTGTCATCCATCTCCGTCCCATGAGCCACCGTTGGTTATCCAGCTTTGTCCTGCAACAGAATTTGCAAAATAAAGTGGCCGAGACACTTGGGAACGAATGAAAAGACTTTTGTTGTCGGTTTTGGAGTAACTCGACTCTATATATAGCGGGGGTTTGAGACTTACGGGGGTTTGGAATCATTCTTGCAGAGAGTTTGGAAATTTGGAGTTAATCCTTATGTAGGTTGGAGGAGGAACCATCTTCTAGAAGGGATCAGGGAACTACACCATCTTTTGGTTTTCAGTTTATGTTTGTTTATTTGTCACAACTACTACAATAGCCCTAGACATTGCTTTGTGTGATCAAGATTCCATTATTAATAAAGTTCCATATTATCTCTTCTAAATTCTGGTGTATGCAACATGTTTTTCAAAATTCCTATCTATGGGTTATGTGAAATATGTTTGTAGAAAGTCCTCAATCAGTTTAATAACATATAAAGAGTGTAGCATCCCCTATCACCAACTGGGGCTATGCCACTTAAAATTTCGAACTCTGATTCTAATTTAAATCATAAAAATACTCTGCAAATTCAAAGATTCATACAAAATAATAACATAAATATTCATGCAACATACACATGAAACACCCATGAAAAAAAATGCATAAATATTAACTCAACACATGAATTAACACACAATTCACAGTTATCTTTGATTAAAAGAACACCAACTGTGTGAAGACCTTCCACGTTCCTCCCAGCCTTAGACCAAACTGTGCATAAATATCAGTAATGGGTCACCCTCGAGCTGGGGCTAAACTCCACCTGAGTAAAGCATTCCTAACCAAGATAAGGTATCTTAGACAACAAGAAACTCAGTGATAGGTGCCAACTCGAACTAATAGCCTACAGTTCCTCATTCCCCACATGCCTATCCCACCCTAGAAAGTGTGCCCCTTCTCTGCTCAATAGTCCCTCAACTGCCCCACTTCCTTTCCGGGGCTTCAACAAGAGGCTATATAGGAAGTCCCAGAGCCATGTATCTGTAGTTTGGCACCTTCATAAATCAATTCCCAACAATTCTCTCACCTGGAGAGAATTCTCACGGGCTTGACCGCTCGCCTCTTCAATATCCTACGGGCCTGACAATCCGCTTCTTCAGTCCAACTCTAAAGATAACTAGGGTGCTGGTACATGTACATGTATAGTAACAACAAGGTACGAGTGACAACTGAGTGAGTGAAAGAATGATGATAGAATGATAAAAAAATGAACTAAGTCCAAACTATATGTATGCATGTTCCCAACTTGACACTTGTCATGTTGGGAAATACCTTGGGCCCACTTGACCCCCCCACTTGTCCCCATCCTTAGAACTTAGGATAAAAATAAATATTCGTACTTTATACTTTAAGGAATATTAATACAATTTCCTTTGGGCTTAAGCCCCTCTAGGTTAACCCCTTTCCCCCTACCTAGTAGATTTTATCCCCCCACACTCTTTTACATGGTTGGTCTGTAGCAGTGATGTGTTTTCATTAATATTTGCGTGTGATTACCTATTACAAAGATGGCTCACAAGCCATTTAACATATATCTCTCCAGCCTAATAAACACACACACACCCTGGCCTCAAAATACATATACAAAAGGCACTCTAGCCCCAAAACCGTGCACTTACTCCATTGTACACAAAACTCAGGATGATGCACACCCTTCCTTTAGTGCGCAATCCTCACACACTTACACAGGTGTGCGATACATTATAAAATGTGTGCACTTCTTTGGTATGAGATTCCCTCACACTGACTCAATGCGTGCAAAACCAAACCAAAGACCTTGTACCATCAACTCACCAACTTATATGTATAATTACATTTACATTTATATGTACTATTGGGGTTCGACCTAGGGGTATTACAAAGAGTATAACCATAATTATATTTAACAAAAAATATAGAATATTCCTATTAGGGATATTACATTAGCACTAGAATCATGTCTATCAATAAGGAATATATACACGAGGGTATTTCTAGAACGGGGTAGTCGAGTGTTTCCCCCTTACGATTCCAAGTTTATAAGAAGAAATAACATGTTCTCTCCTTTCTGGACCTTTTGTTCCTCACCCACAACTAGTGAGTATATATGTGTGTGTAGAGCAATTTCTCTCTTTCTCTCTCTCTACACACACACAACAATTAAGACAAGGGTAAACATAACATGTTAAATGCTAAAAACTAAATAACCACTTCACATGGAGCACCTTTCTAAGCTTTTATGAGAAACCTAGACATACCCGGGGTTTATCTTTATGGTCTCTTCCCCAATATTTTTAAGGATCTTCAACTCTCAAAACAAGTCTACTTCTGAAACAAATTTATTGCAAAAAAAATGAAGAAGAAACATAATAAATAATCTCACTGAAACACAATTTACTACACACCAAATGCAATCATTTATTCCAATCATCTCAAAATGAATTTATACATAGAAATTTTTAACTAAAGATAAGCACACTATTTTGTTTAGAATTCAAGATAACAACTCAAATACAGATTCTAATCTAGGAGAAAATCTGGTTGGAGATAATATCTCATATCCAACTAAGATTCAACAAAATCCACAATAATAGAGTCTAAATATCTATTTAGATACTTAAAAACACTCATTGGACACTCCAATAACAATCCAATGAAAAATAGTAACTAGCACTAGACTCATATCTTCTAACACTCCCTCTTGAGAATATTGCTAAGTACATATAAACCAAGTCTAGTCCTACAATCTATAAATTTTGGATTAGGTAAATCTTTCATGAATAAGTCAACTACATTTTTTATTAGATTTATGCTTAGTACTCTCTCTTGTTGACATGTTCAATTATGGTTATGATGTGATAGTTATGTATGAACCATGAGTATATTTAAATTTATTTGACACTATTAGATAACTATAATTTGGTGCATAGATGTATGCATTAATTTGATGATGAATATATATGACATGAATGATTGAAATGATATACTTTACAATGTTACTAATGAATTTCTAAGCGTGACACAAAAGATTACATGTTTATATGGACACCAAGAGGGAGGAATGACACTGGACCCAAGATGGGGTCAGGAGATTGGCTATTTTAATTTAGATCTTATGTTATTATGATTTATATTAGGTTTGGACAATGCTATTTGGTGTGTTCCAACTGATATGTATAGGGATAGGGACTATTGTGTTAAGCCCTAAATAGTGGCTCATTACCGCTTAATTGGGGCATATTATATTAGTAATGTTATTTTATTTATGTTGGCTTTAGTCCAATAGTTGTAATTATACCTCCTAGTCTCCTATATATACCAAGGAGACATTTTCATTTTGAATCATCTTGTAATTGAACATTTATGTGGGCATAAGGAGGTTGCCCCTTCGAAGAGGCTTATTATCTGAAATTATCTCTTTTTCAAGGCATTTAACACTTATTCTGAGGTTTTTCTATGCTATATTAATATTTTCTTCCTAACATATGGTTTTAGGGCTCAAGGTCTTGGGGTTTCGCTGCTACATCTGAGACACCTTGGAATTTTTTCTACAACTTTTTTTATACAACGATTCATAAGGAACGACTCATCATATATTTAGTAGACGAATCAAGGTACGTTGGGTTAAAATTTAAGCTCCTGAGTCCTTATACTTTAGGAGATACAACCTTTCTAAGATAGGGTTTTGGAATCATCCTGAATTGAGTCATTTCAGAATGTTCGCTATAATTTTTTTTTTGTAACGTTTCAGAACATGAAATCTGGAGGATATTTACAGAAATTAGTAAGGTATTTGTGGTAACAATTTCAGCTTCTGGGTCATCTTAAATTTGTAGATACACCCTGTGGAAGATAGGGTATCTGACTAGTCCTATTGACTAGTCTCAAGCAGGTGTTCCGAGTAAAACAATCATAACTTCTTCATAGAGTATCCAAATTGAGTGAGACAAGTTTCATTGGATAGTGTATAGACCTTAGTAGTCCTGGTACTAGTTTCATAACTTTATATCAATTTTTTTTGCGGGGCATGCTATACAAGTGAGATCTCCTGGAAGGGATAAAATCAACAAGTTGTGGGGAAGTTACCGTAAATTCCACTTGGAACATCCAATTTTGATCAGACCTATGGCATTGCAGAGAAGAAATATCAAAGACCTACAAAAAATAAAATTTCATACTCAGAAGGGATGAAATTTTGGAGATACAATAAAAGGAAGATTGTCTAGCAAAACCACCTCAAAATCAAGGTTTCAAGTGATACTTGGTCAACATGCCACCAAAAAAGGGAACTTCTACACCAAATAAGCCTCCAGACAATCCTACTTGGACTCTTGATGAAGGTGAAGAAATGCGTAGGGACATAAATGATTTACAAAAGAAGATAGTAACAAAAGATGAACTACAAGAGATGGAAGCTAAATTGGAGGCAAATATGGATGGTTTAAAAGAGGAGATCATGGAAGGATTAAAAAATTTCGTAATAGAGAGGACACTTGAAAGTGAAAATGTATCCCATGAAATTCATGATGAGGACACAAGGAAGGTGAATCAAGAATGGAGAAAATCTAACTTTGGGTTGAAGACCAACCACGTTCCTAAGATCGATATGAGGAAGTTTGATGGCAAGGACCCTATCACATGGATACTTCATATGGAGCAATTATTTGATCTACATAATGTGCCACATACACAAAAGGTACGAATTGCTTCTTTATATTTAGAACCCAATCAATTTGTATGGTATAGATGTCTTTGTTCTCGCAAATCACTCGTCACTTGGACAATTTTCATGGAAGAAATGATATCACACTATGAGGATACAAGGAGCAATACCTTCTTTAGCCAATTGATAATTCTCAACCAAAAGGGTTCAGTTACAGAGAACATTGAGAAATTCCAAAGATTGAATATAAAGGTAACATATATTCCAAATGAGCACTTGATTGATGTATTCATAGGAACTTTAAGAGATAACATTCAACATGAGGTTCGCCTTTGGGAACCCAAATCATTGGAGAATGCATTTAGGGTGGCAAGAAATGTTGAAAGTAAAAATATGGCTCTGGCTACTAGAAGGACCAATCCTAACATCTATAGAGAGAATACTGCTCCTTCGTCTAAAACACCTCAACCTACAAGGTTGACACCTCAACAATTGGAGGAAAGAAAAGAAAAAGGTTTATGCTTTAATTGTGACAACAAGTACAGTAAGGGACATAAGTGTGGTGAGAAGAAATTATTCTACATAGATTGTGAAGA